>PVKN010006525.1:0-28258 GCA_004027915.1 Capromys pilorides
TTTTTTTTTTTCACTGGACTGGCGTTTGAACTCACAATCTTGCACTTGCCAGTCAGGCACTTGTGCCACAGAGCTATCTCCCTGGCCCCTGTTGGTAATTTCTTTTGACATGAAAAAACTTCTCAGCCAGAGGAGGTCCTAGTTATTGATTCTTTCAAGTGTTAAAGGTACATTTTGATATTTGTACGTGAACTCTTTGGCTACCCCAATGTCTTCAAGATTCCCGCCCACTTTCTCTTCCAGAAGATTTAGTGTTTCTCTTTTAATATTTATAACTTTAATCCATTTTGACTTTAGTTTAGTGCATGATGATAGACCTGGGTCAAGTTTTAGTTTTCAGCATGTAGAGAGCCAGTTTTTCCAGCACCATTTGTTAAAGAGGCTACCTTTCTTCCAGTAAACATGTTTGGCCCCCTTTGTCGAAGATAAGTTGGCTGAGTATGTTTGTAGTTTCTTCTGCATCTTCTAATCTATTCCATTGATCCTCAGGTCTATTTTTTTTGCCAATACCATGCTGATTTTTTTTTGTCTTTTTGAGACAGGGTCCCGCTATGCAGTTCAGGCTGGCCTTGAGCTCACTTTTGTAGCCTAGGCTGGTCTTAAACTTGCACTGATTCTCCTGCCTCAGCCTCCCAAGTGCTGGGATTATAGGTGTGCACCACCACACCTGGCTACCGTGCTGATTTTATCACAGTAGCTTTGTAGTATAACTTTAGGTCAGGATTTGTAATGCCTCCTGCCTTGCCTTTGTTACCCAGAATTGTCTTTGCAATTCTGGGTCTTTTTTGGTTCCAAATAAATTTTAAGAATGATTTCTCCAGGTCTGTGAGGTATATTGATGGCATTTTGATAGGGATTGCATTAAATCTGTACAACAAATTAGGGAGTATGGCTATCTTCACACTGTTGGTTCTTCCTATTCAGGAGCAGAGAATATCTTTCCATTTTCTGAAATCTTCAAGGATCTCTTTTTTCAGAGTACTGTAGTTTTCATTGAATAGATCTTTTACTTCTTTAGTTAAGTAATTCCTAAGTATTTCATATTTTTCAATGCTATTATAAAAGGTATTGTTAGGGCCAGTGGTATAGCTCAGTGGATTAAGCGCTTGCTTAGGGAAGCACAGGGGCCAGGGTTTGGTTTCTAGCCCCGCCTGCCACACCAGCCCCACTCTCAAGCATACTGAGCCAGCAATGGAGTCCTGGCGCAGTGGCGCACACCTGTAATCTCAGCACTTGGAAGGCAGGAAACAGGTAGATCACTATGAGTTGTACAGTGAGACCCTGTAGAAAAAAAAGTATTGTTTCTCTAATTTCTCTCTCCATGTGTTTGTTATCTGTGTAGAGGAATGCTATTGACTTTTGTGTGTTGACTTTGTATCCTGCTATGCTACTGAATTTTCATATTAATCCTAGTAATTCTTAATGGAGTTTTTTGGGTCTTCCAAGTAGATTATCATGTCATCTGCAAATAATGATAGTTTAACTTCTTCTTTATCTATTTTTATTCCTTTTATTTCTCTCTCTTGTCTAATAGCTGCAGCTAATGATTCCAGAACTATATTGAATAGGAGTGGCAATAGGGGACATCCTTGTCTTGTACCAGATCTGAGAGTAAAAGACTTCAGCTTTTCCCCATTTAGAATTATGTTGGCCAATGGATTGTCATAGATGGCTTTTATCAGACTGAGGCAGAGGCCCTGTAGTCCTATTTTCTGTAGGACTTTGAACATGAATGAATGTTGGACTTTGTCAAAAGCTTTTTCTACATCAATTGAGATAATCGTATGATTTTTGGCTTTAGCTCTATTGATAGAGTGTATTACATTTATAAATTTACATATATTAAATCATCCTTGCATCGCTGGGATGAATCCTACCTGGTCATGGTGTATAATCTTCTTGATGATTTGCTGCATTCTATTGACGAGGATTTTTGCATCTATGTTCATGAGAGAAACTGCCTATACTTCTCTTTTTTTAGTTGCATCTCTCTCTGATTTTGGTATCAGTATAATACTTGCCTCTAGGAATGATTTTGGGAGGATCTTTTCCTTTTTAATTTCATTGAAGAGTTTGAGGAGTATTGGGATTATGTCTTCTGTAAATTTCTTGTAGAATTCAGTGGTGAATCCATCAGGACCTAGACTTTTCTTTGTCGGTAGACTTTTTATTATATTTTGTGTTTCATTGGCTGTTATTGGTTTACTGAGAGTTCTTATATCTTCTTGATTCAATTTTAGTAGTTTGTACCTTTCTAGGAATCTGTTCATTTCTTCTGTATATTCAATTCTGTGAGAGTAAAGATCTTCAAAGTAGCTGTTAATGATCCTTTGGGCTGGGGAGATAGCTCAGTAGATAAGCACTTGCCTGGCAAGTACAAGGTCCTAAGTTCAATCCTCAGTTCCGAGAAAAAAAAACAAAACAAAACAAAACAAAAACTGGCCCAGTGCTATTAATGATCCTCTGAATCTCTGCCGGGTCTGTAGTAATTTCACCCTTTTCATTCCTTATTGCTTGAATTTGAGTTCTTTCTTTCCTCTTTTTGATGAGGTTAGCTAGGGACTTATCAATTTTATTTAATCTTTCAAAGAACCAACTTTTGATTCATTAATTCTTTGTATTGTTTTCTTTGTCTCAATTGAATTAATTTCTGCTCTGATCTTTATAATTTCCTCCTGTCTTTGGGCTTTGGGTTTCATTTGCTCTTTCTTTTCTAGTCGGTTTAGGTGCTACATGAGAGTATTTATTTATTCCCATTCTGTTTTCTTAATGTGTGAGTTCAGGACTATAAATTTCCCTCTAAGAACTGCTTTCATTGCATCCATAAATTCCAGCAGGTTGTGTTTGAATTTTCATTAAATTGTAAATATTATTTAATTTCTTGTTTAATTTCATCTGTAACCCACTGGTTGCTGAGAAGGGTGTTGTTTAATTTCCGTGTATTCTGGGATTCTTGTAATTTCTGTGTCACTTATTTTCAGTTTCATTGTGCTGTGGTCAGATAATATTCATGGAATAATTTCTGTTTTCTTGCATATACTTAAGCATGACCTATCTACTAGTATGTGGTCAATTTTGGAAAATGTCCCTTGTGCAGCTGAAAAAATATGTATTCAGAAGTGGTTGGGTGGAACACTGTGTATATCCACTAAGTCCAGTTGTTCCAAGATCTGGTTCAGTTCTGCTACTTGTTTACTAATTTTTTGTCTGCTTGACCTATCTTTTTGGGAAAAAGGGATGTTAAGGTCTCCTGCTAAGATTGTGGTATTGGATATTAGATTTTTCATGTCCATTAAGATTTGTCTTATATAACTTGGTGCTCCCATGTTGGGTGCATATTTATGAGTGTTACCTCTTCATCTTGGAATTTTTCCCTGAACCAATATGTAGTGGCCTTCTTTATTTCATTTGATCAGTCTTGGTTTGAAGTTTAGACTGTCTGCAAACAGAATTGCTACCCCTGCTTTTTTTTGAGGTGCTAGAGCATGTAGTATTGTTTTCCATCCTTAACTTTTAGCCTATGAGTTTCTTTATGAGTTAAGTGTGTTTCTTGTATACAGCATATCGTTGGCTTTTGCTTCCTTATCCACTCTGCCAGTCTATTTCTTTTAATTAGAGAATTGAGTCCATTTATATTGATGGTTATAATTAAAATGTATTGACTTATGATTGACATGTCTTTTACTTACTACTGTTTACTCTTTTTTTCTCCTGTTTAATTGGCTGTGCGAGGTACAATTTCTGGTGGCGCAAGGGTGCAGGCCTAGTGTTCCTGCCTACATGCCCGCCAGTCATGAGCTGTGTGTGGGGGCAGAGTTCCGGTGGCAGTGCAGGGGTGCAGGCGAGAGGTCCCACCTGTGCACCTGCTGGTCAGTCTGTCAGTTAGGGCTGTTGAGGGCAGGGGCTGAGTTCTGGTGGCGGGAAGGGAGCCTGAAGGTGGAGAGGTCCCACCTGTGCACCCGCCGGTTGGTAGGTCAGGTCTGCTATGTACAGGGGCTGAGTTCTGGTGGTAGTGGGCTCCTCTAACCCTCTGCCCCACCCCCAGCAGGCCAAGAGGTCCTACCTGCGGGCCCGGTGGTCACTCTGTTGGTTGGTCAGGGCTGCTGAGGGCAGGGGCTGAGTTCTGCTGGAAGTGCAGGGGTCCACAGGCCAAGAGGTCCTTCCTGCACACCCGCCAGTTGGGGCTGCTATGAGCCCAAAGGTCTCTTGAAACGTGGTCAGTCCCAGGAAGGCGACATTTGAAGGTGGAATTGATCCAGCAGATGCCAGACCTGACCAAGAAGGAATTCACCTTTGCCTATGCTGTGAGCCTGGGGATGGGGCACTGGGGAAGGCATAAGGGAAAGAACAGAGGGATGGATGGACCTCAAGATGGAGATATGTGTGTCACAGCGCACATACAGGGAACGTGTTGGCTGGGCGTGGGGGTACACACCTGTAATACCATCACTCTGGGAGGCTGAAGAAGGAGGATTATAAATTTCAGCTCAGCTTGGAATAGTGACTTTCAAGACCTTGTCTCAAAGTAAAAATGGGCTGGGGATGTAGCTCAGTGTGAAGGTCCTGGGTTCAATCCCCAGTACTATAAAAACAAAAATGTAAGCAACCATTTAAAGGAACATGTGGAATTAGTTTCTAATGCATATAAATGAGTATGTTTCAAATATTTTAACATGAAGTCAATATAAAAATTACTGGGCTGGCCAGATAGCTTAGCAGATTACAGACCCAGCTAGGGGCTTAATCCCTGGTTTGCCATGTCAGCCCTGGCCCCAGAGACTGGGAATGGTGGTGTGTGACTATGATCCCAGTGCTTAAAAGCTGAAAACAGGAGGATCTCTATGAGCCTGACCTGTGTAGTGAGGCCCTGTAAACCCTGTACTAAATACATAATAAATAAATAAAGTGACTCATAGATAAATGTTTTACAGGCTTTGTTTCAACTAAGTGCTTGAAATAATTTGCATTTTATATTTGAAGTATGTCTCAGTCAGTTTAGACTGACTATTCAATAGTCAGTGAGCACTGAATACTGTGAAGTTGTTGGCACTTGCATGTGGCTAGTGGCAACTGAATTATGCCGTGCAGAAATAGAGGAAGGGGAAGTGGAGTGATAACGAGATTTTGAGCAGGAATCCCAGGGAATTGTGTGGGATGATGAAAGGGGACCTTGCTGGGTAGGGCCAGAAGGAGGTGGGTAAGTAGGGCCAGGCCAGGAGGAGGACATGAGCTCAGGGCAAGTTTTCATTCTGGGTCATTGGCCTTTTCTTTTTTCAGTACTTGGGACTGAACCAGGGAGTCACACATGTTAGGATAGTGCTTCTCTGAGCTACACCTGCAGGCTATCTCTCTCATCAGTAGTTTTTTTTTTTTTTTTTTTTTTATTTATTTGTTTACTTGTTGTGTTTGTTTGTTTCTTTATTTATTCATTTTGTGGCTGGCTCAGCCTGCCCTGGTGGTGGCGCTGGCGCAGCATGTGGTGCCGGGGATCGAACTGCAGTCCCTGCAGTTGCCTGAGCCCTCCTAAGCAGGCGCTTTAGACCACTGAACCATCTCGCCGGCCCCTCTCATCAGTAGTTTTAAGAAAATACTGTGCTGTAAAAATTAACAAGCCTAGCAGCCTCACTGGGGAAGTAGAATCACAACTTGGTGGTCTACAAGAAATGTGCAAAGACGAGGGATACTAAGCACAAGAGTCATGCCAACTGTCTTGGTTACTTTTCTCTTATTGCTGGGATAAATACCAGACACACAAGCTTAGGGGAGTGTCTTAGTTACTTTTACTCGTTGCTGGGACAAATACCCGACACTCAAAATGAAGGAAGGAAAGGTTTATTTAGCTCACAGTTGCTGGAGGTTTCAGTCCATATTTGGCTGGCCCAAGGCTGCGTGGAACAGGGCAGAGAGCATCCAGTTCATGGCGGCAGAACAGCAACAAAACGGTGACAGAGGCAACCAACCAACCAGGGCGCAGAGAGCAGCAGCCAGCATCTGTCTCTCTGTTTCTCTTTATATTACATTCAGGCTCTCTGCCTCAACCTATCCGCCTTAGGCCATACCCATAATCCCAGAAGGACTCAGACCCATAATCCCATCTGTACTAAAACACATAATCCCAGTGGATCATGAGTCAAGTCTCAGACTCTAGAAGTCCCTGCCCCATGATTGCGTGAGACTTTGGGGGGACAACTAGACATAAACCATAACAGGGAGGAAAGGTTTATTTAGCTCACAGTTACTGGAGGTTTCATAATTTGAAGCAGCCTGAATTATGCATAGCAAGACCTCAAGACTCCACGCTGCGGTGTCCAGGATGATTCACTTCACACCTCCCAGAGACCACGGCCTGGGTGGGTAGAGCTCTGACAGCACATGCTGTCAGTTTAATGGTTTGCGCCTTTGTTGACCACGCCCCTCAGGCCCCTCCCTGGTCCTTTGACCCTGCCCCTCGAGCTGCACGGTTGACAGCCCCATCGTTTACATGAGGCTTTGGGGGGACAACTAGACACAAACCATAACACCAACCTTGGATCGGTTCCTTTATCCTTGCAGTCTTCATCAGCTTCAGCATCGGGGCATGGGGCACAGCAGGCACAGTCTTGGGGTGGAAGTGGGGAGACCAAGAAAGGCAGTGTCTGAGCCGTGGGCTGTGGACTGTGGCAGGAGTGTGGGCTGGCCACACTGCACTTGGAAGGAACAGCAGCTGCCCCCTGTTCAGACATAATCCTCCGAGTTCGGTTTCCAGTGGGGGCGGACAGGAAGGGAGTTAGGATTCTCCTTTCGGAGTCAAATGTCAGAAGGACTCAGCACAGAGTAAACTCTACTCATTTCCATCTAATTTTGTGCTGTTTTGTCAGAAAAAGTTATGAGGGTGGATGCTATGTAGTGAGAGCTGTGAGAGAATAAACTCCAGAGATCTGCAGGAGAGAGAGCACAGCTTGGCACTGGGCGGAATGGGTCCTGTGGTTGACTCTGCTGTTTTCACCCACCTGCCCCAGCAGCAGGGGGCGCAGTGGGGTTCTACTGGCTGCAGCCAAGTGGATGCCCAAGGAGGTGCTGACCAAGCTCCCCAGCTGTGGAGAGCAGCTAAGAAGGGGTGCAGAGACATGCTCCAAGCGAGGCTGGGAGGCTCCTCTAACCTCCACTGCTCATCCTTTAGGTAATGGGGCAAGGGACTTAGAGACAGCAAGGTAGAAACCCCTGAAATCTGAGAAGAAAGGTGTGTATGCTTCTCCTGGAAAGGGGATTTTTTATTGATTGATTGATTGATTGATTGATTGCATTATGGCCGGCTCAGCCTGCCCTGGGGGTGGGGCTGACACAGTATGTGGTGCCGGGGATTGAACAGAGGTCCCTGCGGTTGCCTAAGCTTGCCTAAGCAAAGGCTTTAGACCACTGAGCCATCTTGCCGGCCCTGAAAAGGGGATTTTTAAGCTTCTAGAAGAGTCTCTACACACTGACACAGTAAGAGCACAACACTGACAATCACACTAGAGGACAGAAAAATGAGATGCACCTCATAACCCAGGGCCTCGTGGGAGTGCGGCCAGACAGGGCATGGCCAGATGTGCATCTCGTCCTGTATGTCCCCTCTCCTGCTGCAAAATGGAGACTCCTGCTCATTCACACTGACCTTCACTTGCAGTCTGGCTCCTGTCCCTGCCTTAGTGATCTATGCCATTTTCCCTGGTAAGGAAAGCGTAGCCAACAGTGCCTGGCTCTTGGCGGAGGTGCTTTGACAGTCAAGTAAGAAGTCGATCTGGGACCATGAAGAGCAGTTGGGCACATGGAGACTTCTCACCTATGCAAGGCAGATTCAGGGAAATACCAAACCCCATGGAAGACGGGTGTGGGCTGTGAGCTCTCTTTATTTGGTGATTGATATTTATGGTGAAAGTTGTCTCCTGCTGCCTTTTCCAACATACATGGGAAAGCCACAGCCTGTGCTGTATCATCTCCTTGTTTCTACCTTACTCTTAGAAACTCTCTACCTCCACAGTGACACACCAGTGCTGGACAGTGAGAGCACAGCAGTGAGGGCTGTGGATGCTGTGGCAGGGGAAGTGGTGGCTGCTAATCCCACCCATAGGGCCCACCCCCAGAACCCTGGTGGATCTGTCCCCAAGGCACACTTTCCCTTCCCCGGGTTTCTCACCTTCCCAGCAGCTGCCTGGGGGCCCATATGAAACTCCAGCTGGGGCAGCCCTGGGCTCGGCACACCCTGGGACCCTGATTAGAGCATCTTGCTGCAGAGCAGAAGCTGAGCAAGCACTCTGTGAGGAAGCTGCTCCTCAGGAGAGAGAGAGAGTCAAAGGAGGGGAGGAGGTGCAGCATGGGAACAAGCCATTTCCACCAGATGTGGCAGGGCATGGCTATCACCCCAGTTGCTCCAGTGAGGGCGGAGTTGGTGAAGCAGAAGGATCATGAGTTTGAGGCCAGTTGGGCAACCTGGTGGGACCCTGCCTCAAAATAAAAATTTAAAAGGTCTGGGGTGTAGCTCAGTAGTAGAGTGAGACCCTGGGTTTAGTTGCCAGTGCCACAAAAGGGAAGTCTCAGGGCAGCAATGTTGTCAACAGGCAGTGAAGATGGGACAGAAGGGGCATGGCTAGTACGAATGTCAATAAGGAAAGAAGGTGGGGTAGGCAGAATGAGGAGACTGAAAAAGGTGCAATGCAGGCTAAAATTGAAAGAGTAAGGAAGGTGACTGTGAAGAAATAAATGTGAGAATTCTAGCAGTAATGCCAAGCAGTGGCAAGAGTTCTCTAGCGCGAGAACTCATGGCTTCTCAGGTGGCTTTGCTGGGTCAGCGCCCTCCCCGTTTCCTGCCACCTCCGGCCTAGGGGATGTTTCTGTACTGGGATGGTCTCTACTTCTACCAAGGGCTGAAGTCGGGGGTGGGGAGCCTGGCTCCTGGGGCACCTCCCAGCCACTCGGCAACCTCACACCTGGGGGGCGTTCAGCCAGGCCTTCTGTCCTCTGGAGACCTTGGGTCTCTGAAGATGAAGATCTTTGCAGTCTCTTTGTCTCAGGTGGATGCTCTGGCCTCTGCTGTGTGGAAGGCCTGGTGGTAGAGGGGGATGATAGTCCCCATGGGAGGAAGGAGAGAAACACTTGAAGGAAGTTTCCTCTTCCCGTGGTCCCCAAATGTTGGTTTCTGTGGGGTCAGTCAGGGCAGAACATTCAGGATGGTAACCCAGTAGTCTTGTTATTAGTATAAAAGATGTCATGAGCAGGGCTGTGGGTTGTGACCCAGCTATGCTCGGGGTGTCTGAAGCCAGAGACTGCGTCTTCTTCATGCTGTATTCTCTCCAGTACTGGCCCATGCATAAAAATACAACATACCGTATCTTCCATGGAGCTGTTTAAGCTGATAGGTTTTTTCCAGTTAAGAATGGAAGTCAACGAAAGGGCATGTGGCTAGCATTTGGAAGAAGAAGCACTAAACATTTCTAGTTATGAGATATGTTTAGTTCAAAGTCTTTAGGGCCTTTTAGCTGGGACAGAAGTGGACCATCTTGGTGCCTGAGTACTGGGCAACACCAGGGGGAATGTTTTGGTCCAGCCTTTTGAGGGTGTGATTTCGTTGCAACAGGTAGTAGGGAAAGATCACCATAACACCTCCTTCTCTCATTTTTTATGTGCTATCAGGATGTGGGCTTGAAAATACCAGAGTCAAGAAGCAAGCAGATAGCCATCAGTAGGCTCCTGCATGCCGTGTAATAGTAGGCCAGGCCGTGTCTGAGATCTGCCGTGGCCAGGCTTGACTGAGATGTTCAGTGGTAGAACTCTAAAAACACTTCTTTTTGCCCCCTGTCCTTTTGTTTGGTTTGTGTTTTGTTTTGTTCTGTTTTGTTTGAGACAGGGTCTTGCTACATAGTTTAGGCTAGCCTTGAACTCCATGTGTAGCCCAGACGGGCCTCGAACTTGCAGTGATCCTGCCTCAGCCTCCCAAGTGCCAGGATGGCAGGTGCTTGGCTCCTGCTCTTGCGCTGAGCCTTGAACTTGAGAATGCTACAACAGTTGAACCCCAGGGAGCTGCTCCTTGGAAAGGGCCTTTACAGCCCGACGCCTGCATCTGTTCCTCCTCTGCCTGGCCTCCCTGGGCCAGCACTCTGAGGATCCTTTTGCCAGTTACTGCCTCTTCTTTGGTGCTGCCCGCATATTTCCTGCTTTCCTCAAATTTCTTCCAATGTTCCCTCCACCCCAATGGCCTCACACTGGGGTCTTCTACCTTCCACAGTGCCCTGCTTTTGGCCTCATTAGCAGGAGGAGGAGCTCCCCAGGGGGCTGAGCGCTCATGACAGCTGCTGGAGGGCTCCTGGCTGGGCACTTCCCAGGCCCTACCTCAGGGCTCTGTCTCCTGTCAAGGCAGGGAGGGCCCGTGAGCAGCCATGGGAAGCATGGATCAGATCACTGCTCATGAGGCAAAATCACCCCCTGCCAAGGTTGGGTGGGGTGGGGACTCATTTCCTGCCCTGAATTCTCCATCAAGTCTCTCAGCAAATGCACGAATTTCACCCCCACACCCAGGGACAGTGATCTCACCTAGATCCACATGCGCTTAGAGATGTGTACTGATCTTCCTTCCAGTCCTCTGTGTTTGTTCTTGTGCTTGTTTTGCAGTACTATATCACTGGTATCTCCTGGGAGCTTGCTAAAAATGAAAATACAGGGGCTGGTCAGATAGTTCAGCGGTCTAAAGCGCCTGATTAGGCAAGCTTAGGCAGCCACAGAGACTGTGGTTCCACCCCCAGCACCACATGCTGTGCCAGCCCTATCCCCAGGGCAGGCTGAGCTGGCCATAACATAAAAAAATAAAGTTTAAAAAAAAAAAGAATTTAAAAAATAAAATAAAAATGAAAATACAGTTGGCGAGGCTCACGCCTATAATCCCAGCACTTGGAAGGCTGAGGCAGGAAGATTGTTGCAAGAGCAAGACTAACCTGGGCTATAAAATGAGTTCAAAGCCAGTCTGAATTACATAGTGAAATCCTGTCTCATAGAAAAAAGAAGGAAAATCTAACTCCTGTATCAGGCCTATACATCAGAGTTTGTGTGGTGACAAGATGCCTAGGTGAAACGTATGCATTGGAATTGAAGAAACTTCTAGAGGGACAGAGACCGACACTAGAGCCAGTCTTCCCATCTCTCTCTTTCTCCTCAGCTCATGTTAATTTTACTATCAGCACAAGGTTCTGGACAGCGGTGAGCCCTGTGGGGGCCAGTGGGGCTTGGTGCCAGACAGGGCCAGGAGCGACACACTCATCAAACCATTTCTTCTCCAGGTGAGAGGACTCAGGAGTGGAAGTGGGCAGCAGAACTCCCTCAGCATGGAGGTCCTTCTAGACAGAGGGAGAGAGCAGGAGGGAAGGACATCTGGGAGTGCACAGATGGGGGAGCCTTTGGAATTTATGTTTCACAAAGACCCCTGAATGTGATTGATTGATTGATTAATTATTTTCTCTTTTTGGACAGGATTTCACTCTGCAGTTCTGGCTGAACTTGAACTCACTTTGTAGCCCAGGCTGGCTTCAAATTCACAGGGATTCTCCTGCCTAAGCCTCCCGAGTTCTGGGATTGTAATCACAGGCCTGTGCCACTACCCCTGGCCACTGAATGAATTTTAAAATTTGCCTCCATCTGAAAACAACACTAGGCACAGAAATTCCTAGATTATAGAACTGTTCTTATGATGGGCACTTGAGAGCCCCCTGATGTCCACACTACATTATGGCACATGTCTCTGCTGGCACCGGAAAGGCGGCTTCAGCATTTGCATCCCTGGAGCTGCCTGTGGGAGTTGTCTCTGATTCTTCCAAGGCTTCCCTTCCTGCCTTGGGTAAGTAGCCACACGGGAAAAGCCGGCCAGGCAGTGAGGGTGGAGCAGGAGTGGGGTGGGTGTGTGGACCAGCAGGAAGCAGTGTATGGAGGAAAAAGAATAAATGCTGTAGGGGATGGCAACTCTCAATGAATTAATTTTATCCTAGCAAAGGACAGTCTGGTTTATGGGCTGGCCAAATACCTCAGCGGATTAAAGTGCCTGCATGCAGGCTCAAGGGCCAGGGGTTCAATCCCAGGGCCTCCCAAGCCAGCCCTGCCCCCAGGGTGCATGTGCCTGTAATCTCAACAGGCAGATCACGACATGTCTGATCTAATAGTGAGAACCTGAACACCCTGTAGACCCTTCCCTTAAAAAAAAAAAAAAAAGACACTGTCTTAGTTGCATTTTACTTGTTGCTGGGACAAATGTCCAACACTCAAAAAGAAGGAAAGGTTATTTAGCTCAATTTGTGGGGATTTCAGTTCATACTCCACTGGCTCTAAGACAAACGACAGCAGTTCATAAATCAATGAAGAACAGAGGAGAAGCAACAGCTGTGATACCCATCCGGCCTCTTTCTTCTCAGATCAGAGCTCCTGCAAAGACCATGACCCTTCCAAGGGCCAAGGAAGAAGAGCAAGGCAGCACAAAGTCTTCCTCAACTCCTTTTTATATACTTTCTGTGTTGAGTCACTCTGGGGTGGCCCATCTGGCCCTAGGGTGGAACCAATCACACCCTGGGTGGGACCAATCATGTCCCAGGGCAGGCCCTTCCATGCATCCTGCAGGATGGGGCCCTCACAGCCCAGAACCAAGCCCATCCAGCCAAGCTGCCTCATTGGTACATTGTGTCAACTACCACAGACACTCCAGTCTCCTCCCCTTGTTAAGATGCCGGTGCTCCTTGATCCTTCCTCATCCTTGTTAAAATGTTGGATACATAAAAGAAACTAGAGGAAAACAGAACTAATTATAAAGAAGAATCCCATGATTTCTTGAGTCAACAATGATAGCAGTCCATCATGGTTTCCAGAGAGAAAACAAAGAAGGGTGGGGGCAAATAGCTCACTATCACTAAAGGCCTGAGTTCAATCCCCAATCCTAAAAAAAAGAAAAAAAAAAAAAAAAAAGGAGGCTAGACCTATCAATAAAACTCTGTTTGTTCCTAATCTTTGGTCTGACGTAGAAATAATCTCACTGTTTCAGTGTAACAGGTGGTGACAGCACGGCACGCTAAAACCGCAAAGGGCTCTGGGCAGGAAGATGTGAGAGGCCCCAGAGCCTGGCTATGTGCTTGGGGTTAGTTGTCCATAAATTGGGCAACGAGTGGATGAAACATTTGCAGCATCCCGATATGAAGTGAGGCGTCTGGATATGGGCAAGGGAGGGTAACCCTGTGTTCATGGGGTGGCACATTTCATCCCTTTGTGTAGGAGTCCCCTCCAGGTTCTCATCTTGATCTAAGAAGTCAATATTTTTTAATCCCAAAGATATGTTGTTGGAATCCCACCAAGTTAATTATAATCTACCATTCCCAATGTAACGCAGGGTGGAATTAAAAACACTAAAACATATGTATAATTATTGGGGAGCCAAGGAACCCTAAGTCCAGTCACGAAAATGGCTTTCCAGAACAAAGCAGCTGGCCCAGGGCCACACCTGGTTTTATTCAGTAAAGGAGTGGCTCGAGGAGGAATGTCTGAGAATTGTGGGAGGTAGGTGAGTACCGGGATCTGAGCTAAGTGGGGGCCTACAGTTACCTCTGCCATATGCAGAGAGGATATGCAGAGAGAGTAATCTGCATTATGCTACTGAGATAGTACCTAATGTTTCAGGGGTCTTATGCTTCAGCTCTGATGTATAATCTTTCAAACCCCAAGAAGTCATAGCCTCTGTCTTTTTTTTTTTTTTGCAGGATCGGGGTTCAAACTCACAACCTTGCACTTACCAGGCAGGCAATTGTGCCACAGAGCTATCTCCCCAGCCCCTCATAGCCTCTATCTTAAGACTAGATCACAGCCTACAGCATGAAGGACTGGCTCTTCAACCTGTTTTGACCCAGCTCATATCAAAGAGCAGCAGGTGTGGGCTGTCAGGAAAACGTGCATGCCATCTTCAAAGACTACTACCAGCACCTCGGCTAGACCAATATGCATTGCTTAAGGCCAATTGAAAGGATGGAGAGAAGCCCTAGCCAGCTCTGTACATATCAATATAAGGAAATACGGTTAGGCTTAGCCAAAATGGAGATAGTAGCTCTTCTTTCAAGGAGAGCCGCCCAGGTGGTTCTCCACAGAGAGCTGCCCAGGTGGTTCTCCACACCTATGGGCAGCGAAAAAGTCAGTGGCAGGCATGAAGCTCGATGCTGCACCCAATAACCTGCCCCTGAATTGCTGCTGTGCGACCTTACACCCATTTGTGAACAGTGTCCATCTTTCTTGTCTCTTCCGCGAAGTAGTATTGGTACTCTCTCTCATTTTGGTGCAGAGATTAAATATAGTTTAAAGTCACCATGCGATTTCAAGCTCCATAAGCGTTCAGTTCTCTCTCTACTCTGCTGCACTGCCGAGATCCCTTACAGATCAGTTTCTGTTTTGACTACATTTTATCCATAACTGTGACTCATTGTGTCTGTCTCCTACACTGTGTCGTGAGTCCCTCTGTGAGAACAACAGTGACATCCTTTTCATTTCTGTTCCTAGTAAATTCCTCCAACATGGGTGACATCTGGGACATGCCTGTACATTTCAACTCTGCCTAATGTGCAGAGGTTGACAGGTCACTGATGTCAGGCTCACTGCTTTCCAAAGCGTGCAGAGGGACTGTTAGCCTGCAGGGAGGCCCTTGGTGTTTGGAGAGTAAGGAATGTCACTTTAGTGGACGAACCCAGATGCAGAGTGTAACATGCAGAGTGTCTTAGCTACTTCCTCCTGGCTGAGACACAATACCCAACACCCCCAACTTCAGGGAGGGGAGATTTGTTTGGGTCAAGGTGTGTGGAACCTTTAGTATGCTGTCAGCAGTCTCTGGGGAAGGGCAGTGTGGCAGAGTGGCAGGAAACAGAGATCCAAGGAGGAGCAGGAGAGAGAAACCTTTCCAGAGTGTGCCATCAGTGACCCCCAACTTCCAACTACCTCCTAACAGCAATTGAGCTATAAACACCCATAATCAATCACCTTCCAAAAGCTCCCCTCCCCCGGTGAGTGCAGGGGCTTTGGGGGACATTTCAGATCTATCCGTGCCTCACATTGGCTGCAGGGACAGATCCGCCTGCGCTCTCTGTAGGCTCCTGCACCTGTCCACACGTGGTGTTAGAGCACCGCGTTGGAGCTGTTGGTGATGCGTCACAATTATTTTCCCCTCTGGAACTCCGTGAAGGCGGGCGGAGTGCGTGACTTTCTGTCTCTCCAGAGCACAGAGCAGTTTACTCCCTAAGCGCGTGCCCGGCCGGATCAACTCGTTGAGACTGCACTAACTTTCCAGAGGTCCTTCTCTGCACCTCCACCTTCTCTTCCTGTCCTTTTGTCCTAGCAGAGCTCATGGGCACAGCCCTGCAGAACATTGGTGGCCTGGCTCAGATCCCAGGGCTGTGGGGCACAAAGCATGGTCAAAGACAACAATATGCAATGTATTTGGTTATTATAACTGTTCTACTAACCTGTTTTGAAACTGTCTCATTGTTATTTCTTTTTTTTCTTTTTTTTTTTTTTTTTTAATTTTTTTTTTAAGCTTATTTATTTATTTATTTATTTGTTTGCTTGTTGTGTTTGTTTGTTTCTTTATTTATTCATTTTTTGTGGCTGGCTCAGCCTGCCCTGGTGGTGGCGCTGGCGCAGCACGTGGTGCCGGGGATCGAACCGCAGTCCCCGCAGTCGCCTGAGCCCTCCTAAGCAGGCGCTTTAGACCACTGAACCATCTCGCCGGCCCCTCATTGTTATTTCTTTCTCATTAAAATTAACAAAAAAAATTAAAAAGCAGAATACAGAAAAATACATACATGCATACATACATACATATATACATACACACATATATGAAAGAAGGCAGGAGGACCAGGAATATGGTTCAGCAGCATGAGCACATGTGTGGCAAGTGCAAGGTCCTGAGTTCAATCCTTGGTACCACAAAAAAAAAAAAAAAAAAATGTCTTTTAAAAGGAGGCAGGACAGGGGTCAGGGAGATAGCTCTGTGGCGCAAGTGCCTGCCTGGAAAGTGCAAGTTCATGAGTTCAAACCCCGGTCCCACAAAAAAGTAAAAAAATAAAAAATAAGTAAATAGAAATAAAAGCCAGGTGCCGTGGCACACGCCTGTAATCCCAGCACTTGGGAGGCTGAGGCAGGAGAATCGATGTGAGTTCGAGACCAGCCTGGGCTACAAAAGTGAGCTCAAGGCCATCCTGAACTGCACAGTGAGACCCTGTCTCAAAAAGACAAAAATAAAAAATAAATAAATAAAAATAAATAAAAGAAGTCAGGAAAGCCGGGCATGGTGGCACACACCTGTAATCCCAGCACTTAGGAGGCTGAGGCAGGAGGATCGATGTGAGTTCAAGACCAGCCTAGTCTACAAAAGTGAGCTCAAGGCCAGCCTGAACTGCATAGTGAGACCCTGTCTCAAAAAGCCAAAACATAAAATAAAATAAATGAAAGAAGGCAGGAGAAATTCCATGTCTGTTGTTTCCTGACGTATCACTTCTCTCATTATGTTCGCTGGTCACTATGCCAGCTGACATTTAAGAAGAGGGGAGCGAAGGACCAGTCTTTGAGAGGAGGACCGGAGGCTCTTTGGATGCATCTTGCGCCTTCAGTCTGGTCTTTAGGGAGGTGATGTTGAAAGCCCCCTCTGCAGCTCTCTGAGGCGGCCCCTCGTGGCTCCACGCTCACTGCCTGCTCATGGCGCTGAGCACGTTGCCTCGATGCTCCCAGCCATGTGCTGCCACCTGGCCTCAGTCATTTGGGGAGACTGTCTTTTTGGTTAGTAGCAGAAGCCTTAGTTTTGCAACAGTATTCTCGTGGGGTTTTTTGTTTGTTTGTTTTTGGGTTTTTTTGCTGGTTCAGGCTGCCTTCAGGGTGAGCCTAGGGATTGAACTGCCGCCCCTGTGCCTGACTGGGATTGCTAGCACAAGCGCGTAATCCAGGGAAAAATCAAATGTAAGTAGTAAAAACGCCACTCGCATTGACCTCGCAATGAACAAATGCCGAGGAATAAATCTGCTAAGATGGACAACAGCTGGCACACGCCTGTAATCCCAGCACTTGGGAGGCTGAGGCAGGAGGATCGGTGCGAGTGTAAGACCAGCCTGGGCTATTATAAATGATCTCAAGGCCAGCCTGAACTGCGTAGCGAGACCTTGTCTCAAAAAAAAAAAAGACAAAAATTTAAAAAAGATGGACAACAGCACTGCCCTGAAAATTACAGAACTGCTGAGCAAAACTGCAGTTGGCCTTCATAGACATGGGCGGCGATTGTTCCCACGCCGGAGGACTTGATGTTATAGAGATATCCCTCATCCTCAAAATGATCTTTTAATTTCCTCACAGGTGTTTTGAAGAAATTAGCAAGCTGATTCAAATTCCTATGGAAATTGGAGCTAAAACTGTCTTAAAGAAGAATCACAAAACTAAACGACTACACTGCCAGGTGCAAAGAACTCTGGTGTGGTGGGTTGAGCTCGGTGGGAGAGTACCTAATTGCTGGCGCCGGTAAGAACTTGGGTTCGGTCTCTAGAACCTCGGCCTCCTCTACCAAAACAGAACAATAAAACTATAGTTCTGACTGCGTGTGTGCACAAAGGCAGGGAAACTGAACAAAGAAAAAAAACAAAATTCAGATCTATACTCTTGGGCTCAGCGACATAAGCGCCTGCCTGGCAAAGGCAAGATCTTGAGTTCAATCCCTGGTACCAAAGAAAAAAATATACTCTCACTCTAGTGGGTGTCTTTGGTAAACAGAAGGTCAAATTTTTGTCATTGTTATTGTTCTTTGTCTGGGGCGGGGGCGCTGAGGATTGAACCCACAGCCTCATGCTTGCTAAAGTACACGCTGTACCATTGAGCTACATCCTCAGTTTTTTTAGAGTTGTTATTTTCAGACAGTGTCTCACTTAATTACCCAGGCTGGCAAAATGTAATTCTCTTGCTTCCGTCTGCTAGGTTCGTAGGATTACAGGCGTAGGCTCCAACACCCGGTTATTAATTTGAATATACTGCAAATAATACTCATAGTGTCTGGGGGGCTGTCAAGAATCTCATCACATAGGAGCTGGGGAGATAGCTCCATGGCACCAGTGCAAGGTCGTGAATTCAAACTCCGGTCCCACAAAAAAAAAGAATCTCATCACATTTTATGAAGCAACGCTACTTCGTGGTGATTCTGGCATCTCTGAAAGGCAACAGAGGACACTGTCTCATCTGCTGACATACAGTACATTTGTTTTTTAATGAATCGTGATATTCAATTAAACAAAATGATGACATCACTGAAGCATGAGTTTGTGGCTCTTACTTGGAACCTGAATTTGGGCAAAAAATTTTCCTCCCATCATCGACAGGAAGAATGACATGTAAGTGCTGAGAAAAATATCAGATGCTGAGCAGGGCGGTGTACACCTGTAACGCAGCACTGGAGAGGTTGAGGCAGGAGGATGGCCAGGACTGCGAACCCAGCTTGGGCTACCCAGTGAGCTCAAGGGCAGCCTGGGCTACACAGTGAGACTCTTTATCAAAAAAACCTCAACAAGATTATTAGCAAGGATGAAAGAAAGGAAAGAAGAAATGCTAAGGAGCTAATAGGGGAATGAAAGGATCGAGTGTGGTATGCACATGTAGAAACTCATGGAAATGAAACATCCTACTTTCGATAATTAATACACACTAATTCAGAAAAGAAATTACCCTAGACACTGTCACTTAAACAGAGCAGATACGTGAAAGGAAGTCAAATTCCAAGCTGTAGAAATACAGGACACTGAATGTTGTAGACGTTGGCAAAGTTCAGAGTGTGAAGAATTGACACAGAGCCAAGAGCCGGCACAGGTACAGACAGAAAAGCTGTAACGGCATCTATGAAGACAGCGTCCCCACAGGAATTTAAACTCCAGTGTACACAGAAAGCTTTCCCAGAAAGCCAAAGCAATGATAAAAAAACAAAAAACAAAAAACCAACATGTGATGGTTGTGAGAAAGAAATCAGGACTACACTGAAAACTTGCCAGTGTCCTCTCCTGCATTTTAGAAATCATCAGTCACTTAAAAAGTTGTTACTCATGTACCAAAAAAATAAAAAAAAAAATTGTTTCTCTCTTACATTCTTGTTTCGAAATTTTACACTACTGTTTTTATTGTTTTCTCTTTAAAATGAAAAACAAAACATACTGGCCGGGTGCCAATGTCTATCAAAGCAGCAGTCTGTGCTACTAACCTGGATTCTTAGTTTGGGGGAAAACTCTTCCTTCCACCATCCCCAGCATTACTTTCTCCTCTAGATGAAAAATTAGATCTGATTTTCAGGATAACCTGTTGAACAGTGAAGAGACAGAGGCAGAGGTGACTAAATTAAACTTGCAGCACACGCAACTGTTAAGAGTTTCCAACAGGGGCCGGCGAGATGGTTCAGTGGTCTAAAGCGCCTGCTTAGGAGGGCTCAGGCGACTGCGGGGACTGTAGTTCGATCCCCGGCACCACATGCTGCGCCAGCGCCACCACCAGGGCAGGCTGAGCCAGCCACAAAATGAATAAAGAAACAAACAAACACAACAAGCAAACAAACAAACAAATAAATAAATAAATAAATAAAATAAAATAAAAAAGAGTTTCCAACAGCCCTGTCCTAAGACCCTGATCAAACCACAGAAGTAGAATGTCTGTGTGAAATACCATCAAACAGAATGTTACCAAGGAAGCCCTAAAGAAGTCCTCCAGCTTTCCTTGCCCTTAGTCAGCTCCGGAGGTCACGCCTTGGTGGCCGGCAGGTGGCACCTCTGACATGTGTGTTCAATTGGGCCTGCGGTTATCCATTGGCCATGGAACAGGGAGAAGACTTGGCTTCATATTGTGTCTTCCTGTTGCTGTCTGAACCTTTGAGTCAGATTTACTCAGCTCTGTCTGCGCTGATCACTTGGAAATGTTTTGTGCAAGGCTAGGAGAGAGGTCAGTTTGCCCTGTGAGAGATAGCTCGGTAGAATAAGCACTTGCCTGGCAAGTGCAAGGGCCTGAGTTCAATCCCCAGGTCCTCAAAAAAAAAAAAAAAAAAAAAGATGTTTAGCTGGGTGTGTTGATACACGTTTGAAATCCCAGCACTCAAAAGGCTGAGGCAAGAGAATCACTGAAAGTTCCAGACCAGTGTGAGCTACAAAGTGAGTTCAAGGCTGGCCTAAACTGCATAGCAAACTTTGTCTCAAAAAAGCAGAATAAGGGTGGGCGAGATAGCTCAGCGGTCTAAAGCACCTGCTTAGGCAAGCTTAAGCAACCACAGGGATCATGGTTCCATCCCCGGCACCACATGCTGTGCCAGCCCCACCCCCAGGACAGGCTGAGCCGGCCATAGTATAAACAAAGTTTTTTAAAAATTTTAAAAAATAGGAGGGCTGGGGAAATAGCTCAGTAGAATAAGCACTTGCCTGGCAAGCTCAAGGGCCTGAGTTCAATCCCTGGTCTCCCCCCACCCCCCAAAAAAACAATAAAACAAGACCAAAAGTTGTTCAGGGGCGGGGCAAGGCGTTATAGCATGGCACAGGGCTTTGCACCAGGGCTTGGGGTCTGTGCCCTCACTACACACAGATACACACACAGCCTTAGTATGCATTCAAAAAATATTAGCTCCTAGTACGAGAAGAGATCTAGGACCCTTCTTTCAAAACGTTAAACCCCTCGTCCGGCTGCGCACCTCGGGAACCCTCCACTCCCCTGCCCACCTACCCCCTTCAACACCAGGGAGCTCGGAGGGCTCCCCTAGCCTAGGTGAGGCAGCGACACCTTCCGGTCACAGAGAAAAGTACATCAGGTGCTTTCTGCCTTTTCGAAGTTTTTTTTTTAGTTAGGCATTAGCATTTATTTTGCAACAGATGACAGTCTCACAAAAAAAAAAAAAAAAAAAAAAAAGATGACATTCTCTCTTGTAAAAATTAAAGCGTACAGAAAAGAAACCTTTCACATCTCCTCTTTCAATTCCCTCCTCGATAGTAATCAGTAGGGTTGTTTGTTGACCGCTAACTCCCTGAACAGGCTTCTCGAAATCCCAATGATCAGGCAAAGCTGGCGTTGTTCATACTGAGGTAGAGGGGCCCACTGCCTTAACAGAGGCTTAGAAGCACCTGGGAGCGGGGACGGGGCCACACGGGACGTGTGTGTGTGTGTATGTGTGTGTATGTGCGTGTGTGTGTGTGTGTGCTCTCCATGTGATTCGCTCTCACAGTGAGTTGCATGCCCAGCTTTTCCCACTCCTATGCCCCTCAAATTTTTAAGACAGGGTCTGGTTAAATTGCCCAGCCTGACCTTTGCTAGTGAGTCCCCGCCTGAGCCTTCTGAGCAGCCCGAGGTGGCAGATGCACACCGCCACAGTGGCTAAAATGAAGGCATTTATGAAGTTCTGGGGTTTGGTTCAGAGTGACAGATCTTAGATTCAGGTAGGAGCATGGTGGAAGATTGTGGCTTCCAAGTCTTAAGAGAGTAAATCATCACTTGATGACTGTTAAAAAGCTGAGCTATTGGGCCAGCAAGATAGCTCAGTGGTCTAAAGCTCCTGCTTAGGCAAGTTTAGGCTACTTCAGGGGACCGTGGTTCAATACACAGCACCACACGCTGCGCCAGCCCCACCCCCAGGGCAGGCTGAGCCGGCGATAACATTAAAAAAAAAGTTGAGCTATCATTAAAATGGATTCTGTGGTCCGGAGCAGGTCACACCACTCTTGTAATTCCAGCACTGGGGAGGCCAAGGCAGGAGAATTGTGAGTTCAATCCAGCTTGGGCCACTTAGGAAGACTAAAAAACATTAAAAGGGCTGGGGATATAGTTCAGCGATAGGCACTTATATAGCATGTCCTGGGCCTGGGTTCCACCCTTAAAACTAAAAAAAAAGATAAAAGAGTATTATGTTGTCACTGTTGTGGAAATTCCCAGCTTTCAAACTCACTGTTTGAAAACTGCAGATGAGGGGCCGGTGAGATGATTCAGTGGTCTAAAGCGCCTGCTTACGAAAGTGCAGGCAACTGCAGGGACTGCGGTTCGATCCCCGGCACCATATGCTGCACCAGCCCCACCACCAGGGCAGGCTGAGCCAGCCACAAAATAAATAAATAAAGAAACAAACAAACACAACAAGCAAACAAATAAATAAATAAAATTTAAAAAAAAAAAAAAAAGAAAACTGCAGATGAGAAGGAAGAAAAGCAGTCAGGGGGCGGCTCCTTCTCACCTCTGCAGAACAGGCACCTCCTCAGGCTGTGCTCAGGAAAGGCTGCCGCTGCCCTGTGCTGGGTGTGGCAGCTCAGGGTGCAGACTGCTATCCCCCAAAGACAACCAAAAGAACCAAAAACTTAAACTATTGGTGTTAGTGTTGTAGGCAGCTGAATTAAACAGAAATATTATAGGCAGTTAAGACAGGAGTAGGCCTTTGAAGGAGACAGAAGGCAAGATGGCTTACAACAGTAAGAGGGACGGGTGCCCTTGCTGTGGGCCAAATGTGAAGACCAAAGACAGAACAAATGCTGACCTTCCTAAAGATAAGCATCTGGGATTGACCATCGCCCTGAGGAAGCCAGGAAGACTCTCTAGTCTGACTGTTACTGGCTACCTAGT
This sequence comes from Capromys pilorides, assembly GCA_004027915.1. Classification (NCBI taxonomy): domain Eukaryota; kingdom Metazoa; phylum Chordata; class Mammalia; order Rodentia; family Capromyidae; genus Capromys; species Capromys pilorides. The sequence continues at coordinate 22,615 of PVKN010006525.1, forward strand.
AAAATTCTGTTCTATATTCATGTCCGCTTGCTGTGTGACTCGCTTCCTCGTTTGATGCCAGATTTAATCAATTTTACCTGAGCAATGGTGCCTATAACCGTATTGTTTGACCATAGTTTTGTCCCACCTCATGCCCACCTAAACAAGTTCCCATGTCCTCCACCTTAGACACCCACATGGTTTTGCTTTACAAAAATACCTGAAGAGACAGCTTTCTCGGTAACCCACTCAGGTGCCCCTTCTGTCCCTCTCTCAGACAGAAACTTTCTCCCAATAAATATTCTGTTCTTAACTGCCATTTGTTCCTAAAATTCATTCTCTGGTTTTGGAGAACACAAACTCACACGAGGTACTTTTCAGGTCAGGAGCTTCATTCCCTATTTCATTAGTATTAAAAATAAGTGAATTTAAATCATATGGTTTTGAGTTTTTGCTTTATCAAATAAGACCTAATTATTACTAGCTGATCATGAATTTTTTTTAAAATAATAGAACATTGTGTACTTTCTGGCCTGTAATTATGAAAGAAATTTTTTGGTTTGGTGTTTTTTCGGTTTTTTTTGCAGGACCGGGGTTCAAACTCACGACTTTGCACTTGGCAGGCAGGCCCTTGTGCCACAGAGCTATTTCTCCAGCCCCCATGAAAGAATTTTTAAAAACTCAGTGACAATAAACCCCAGTAGGTAAGGTTTGCAGCTCATTCCAGCTGTTAGAAGCTATAGAGAAGACAGCTCTCCACTCCCTCAGCACCTCCATGAAGAATTAGGGAGATTCTTCTTAAAAAACAAACAAAAAAGCCCTTGGGGGGGGGGAAGGGGGGTGTTTCAAGTCTCTGTGAGAGTGAGATCGTAGATTAGAGCCCAGCCCATTAATTTACAAAATCCCGACAGGCATGCGCAGAACGGTTCCTGAAGGCAGGCTTGTGGCGGTTTCCCTTAGCTGGCTCAGACCTGACGGTCAACAGGCGTGGGCGACCACAAAGGACAGTTGCCACTGCGCTCCTGCCACTGTTCTCTCTTTTGCGAGGTGGCCATCCCTCAAGCTGCAAGCGTGCTCCATTCCCTATCTTCACTTGACCCAAACTCACTTTGCAGAATCTGTTTCTTTTTGTAACTGTAATAAAACTTTGCTACAGTTAAAACAGCAAAATTCAGGGATATTACTATGAGAAGACTCTGTTTCTAGCGGGTGTGGTGGTGTGTGCCTGCAATCCCAGCACTCTGGGAGGCGGAGGGCAAGGGACATCATAAATTCAAGATCAAGGGGCCGGTGAGATGGTTCAGTGGTCTAAAGCGCCTGCTTAGGAAAGCTCAGGCAACTGCAGGGACTGCGGTTCAATCCCCGGCACCATATGCTGCGCCAGTCCCATCACCAGGGCAGGCTGAGCCAGCCACAAAATAAATAAATAAAGCAACAAACAAACACAACAAGCAAACAAATAAATAAAATATAAAAAATAAAAATAAAAATAAATTCAAGATCAATCTGGGCAATTGAACCATTTCGCAAGACCCTGTTTCAAAAGTAAATCTTAAAGGGTTGAGGGTGGGCAAGATGGCTCAGCGGTCTAAAGCACCTGCCTAGGAAAGTTTAAGCAACCTCAGGGAGTGCAGCTCAATCCCTGCCAGGCTGAGCCGGCCATAACACAAATAAATGACATTTAAGAAAAAAAACAAAAAAAAGTTTTTTTAAAAAAAATAAAAATAAAGGATTGAGGATATAACTCAGTGGCATCAAGTGAAATGAGTCACATTGTCACTGAAGGCCCTGGTTCAACCCCCTCCTCCACTAAGACAAAGCAAAGCAAAACGTCTTGGTCTATGTATTTATGTCAGTCACTTATGCCCATCAAGTGAAGAAATGGAATATAATTGCTGGGAACCTCGTTTCATTGTAGTAAAAATTACCACTTACGCAGTCTTGGATACATGAACCAATTATAAAGAAAAAACAAAAAAGAAAGTTGCCTCTTTTAATTAATGCAAGGAGGGGCTGAGATGGAGCACCAGAAAAGTCTCATGTTATTTTAATCATCATCTGCTAATAATAATTGCAATGATCGCTTAAGAAGGAATTTTGTTTGTTTGTTTTGGCTGGCTCAGCCTGCCTGAAGGGTGGGTCTGGGGACTGAACTGTTGTCCCCTGTGCCTGACTGGGATTCCTAGTGCAAGTGCTTAAATCACTGAGCTAGCCAGGCGCGGTGGTGCGCACCTGTAATCTCAGCACTTCGGAGGCTGAGGCAGGAGGATTGGTACAAGTTCAAGACCAGCCTGGGCTACAAAAGTGAGCTAAAGGCTAGCCTGACACTGTCTCAAAAAGACAAAAAATAAAAATAGATAAATAAATAAATAAATAAATCACCAAGCTAACCTGAAAGCCCACAATGACACAGTGATTTAAAAAAAAAAAAAAAAAAAAAAAGAGATTTTAGGTGCAGGTTTCTATTTCCATTTCCAACTATGGAAAGCAGAAGTCTGAAATGGGTTTCCCAGGCTGCATTGTTAGCAAGATGATGCCTGCTGGGTGCTCTCCAGAAGAAGGTGGTTAATACAAGAATAAAATATACTAAGGCGAGGAAGGCTGGGAAGATAGCTTAGCAGAATAAGCACCTACCTAGCAAGTTCGGGGTCCTGAGTTCAATCTCCAGTACCTAATATAGATATATTTAAGGAAAATGTATGATAACTAGCAGGCAGAGGATGAGAGATGATGGTGACATAGGGGAAAAAATGATCTGAGTAGATGACCTCCAAATAATATAGGGGAAAAATGAAACTCCGGACCTGAAAGTTACCTTGGGACGAATTCACACTCTCTAAAACTGAAGAATGAATTTTAGGAACAAATAGAGGTTAAAAGTGGAATATATTAAAAAAAAAAAAAAAAAAAAAGTAGAATACATTTATTGGGGGAAAGAAAGCTCTTGTTGAAGAGAGGAACAGAGGGGGAGACCCAAGCAAGGTGGTCCCCGGGAAGCTGTCTCTTCTAGGGACTTTTATAGAATAAAGCTCCGTGATGAGGCAGGTCTAAGGTGGTGGAAAACATGGGAACTCGCTTAGTGAGCATGAGGTGGGACAAAAGTATGGTCAACCAGTGAGATTACACGCAGCATTGCTCAGGTAAAATTGATTAAATCCAGACCCAATGAGGAAGCCAGTCACATAGCAAGCAGGCATGAATACAGGACAGGGTCTCTTCCTGCTGGGGGTTGAGTTAGTGACTCATATGGGCTCTTTCAAGGTGATTGACACCTATTTAGAATATCAATCCCTGATGCCCATCCCTAGGGAAGTATGTAGCTATGTTTGCTTTCTCTTTTGTCTTGAGGTCTGGCGCAAAGGGAGTGTCTGTCTCTTCAGTTGCAAAGTCACCTTGTTGTCCATCTTGTCTCCTTGAGGGCCTGCCCCTGTCTGACTGCTTATAATATTTCTATCTAATTCAGCTGCCTACAACAATGGAACACTTCAACACTGAAAACATTTTCATTAGGGTTAGGGTATAACTCAAAGGTGAAATCCTAGAACAACAAAGAGCCCATTTCCATTAAAATAAAGACTTTTGCACCAGTTTTTCATTAGGTGTTGGCCTGTGTCTTTCAATGTATGCTATTGAAACACATTTATTTAATTTAAAACGTCTTTATTTTTTGTCAAAAATTACATGTTTGGTAACAAATTTAATGACAGATTTTAGATGTCAGTTTATTTATTTATTTATTTTTTTACAGGACCGGGGTTCAAACTCATGACCTGGTGATGCAGGAAGAAAAAGCTGGGGTGGATGACCTCCAATGGGGAACCTCCAAATGATATAGGGAAAACCAATCCCAAACTTGAAAAGTACCTGGGACAAGTTCATGTTCTCTAAAACCAAAGAATGAATTTTAGGAACAAACGGAGGTAAAGAGCAGAACATATTTACTGAGGGAGAGAAAGCTCCTGTCCCAGAGAGAGAGGAGGAGGAGGGTCCTGAGTGGGCGTCCCCTGGGAAGCTGTTTCTTCCAGGGACTTTTTTTTTTTTTTTTTTTTTTTGTGGAACTGGGATCAAACTCACGACCTTGCACTTGCCAGGCAGGCATTTGTGCCATGGAGCTATCTCCCCAGCCCCTTCTGTATAGTTTTTTTAACTTGATATAATTGACAAACATTTCAGACAGTATGAATTGTTATTTATTTACTTATTGCTTCTTTTGAGGCAGGGTCTCACTAGGGAGATTAGTCTGGCCTCGAACTCACTGTGATCTTCCTACCTCAGCCTCTTGAATGCTAGGATTACAGTGAGTGCTGCCATACCCAGCTTCAGACAGTATGAAACTCCCTCCCGCCTTCCCTTCCTCTCTTCCTCTCTGTCTGTCTCCATCTCTGTCTCTCTTTCTTGCATGTGTGTGCAGTGGAAACTGAACTGCTAACACTCTACCACTGACCCACATCTCCTGCTCTATATTCCTTGTACTGGATTTCTTCTCATGGTAGGATTTTAGCCAGGCATGATAGTGTGCACCTGTAATGTGTCTCAAAAAAATTAAGGTGCAAAATTTAAAAGAAAATCAGTATGGGGCTGGGGAGATAGCTCCGTGACACAAGTGCCTGCCTGGTAAGTGCAAGGTCATGAGTTGGAACCCTGGTCCAGCAAAAAAAAAAAAAAAAGAATTAGGTTGTTAATAACACACACACACACACACACACACACACACACATATATATATATATAATATAATATATTTTCTTTATGGAACTGGGGATCGAACTCAGGCCCTTGTGCTTGCCAGGCAAGTGCTTATTCTACTGAGCTATCTCCCCAGCCCCTCAACCAATATTGTTCAATTGGCTATACTTCATTGATTTTCTTTTTTTTTTTTTTTTAAAGTAGAATATTTATTGAGAGAAAGAAAGCTTCTGTCTAACAGAAGGGACAGAAGGGGGACCTGAGCGAGTTGCTCCCTGATTTTCATTTTGACGTGTCTTATTCCACAGGTTCTAAAATCTTTAACTTCTTAAGACAATGCTGAACTCACCAAAAAATGAAGAGAGTGGTATTCTACTACATGCTAGAACTTGGCATTACCAGATTTTAAAATTTCATCTAGGGCCGGCGAGATGGTTCAGTGGTCTAAAGCGCCTGCTTAGGAGGGCTCAGGCAACTGCGGGGACTGCAGTTCGATCCCCGGCACCACATGCTGCGCCAGCGCCACCACCAGGGCAGGCTGAGCCAGCCACAAAATGAATAAATAAAGAAACAAACACAACAAGCAAACAAATAAATAAATAAATAAATAAATAAAATTTCATCTAATTTGGAAGAGTTATAAACTATTTCATTGTTTGTTTACTTGATTTCTTTCTTTTTTAAAAAAGATATTTTCTTTATTTATCTATTTGGTGCAGGGTCTAACTAGAACTCATAGTGATCCTCCTGTTGTAGGCAGCTGAATTAGATAGAAGTATTATAGGCAGTCAGACAGGGCCAGGCCCTCAAGGATGACCTGGAAGACAAGGTGACTTTCCAACTAGAGACAGACACTGCTCCGCTGTGGGCCAGATCTTAAGACAAGAGTAAACAGAAGCAGGGCCGGCGAGATGGTTCAGTGGTCTAAAGCGCCTGCGTAGGAAGGCTCAGGCAACTGCAGGGACTGCGGTTCGATCCC
>PVKN010006526.1:0-28348 GCA_004027915.1 Capromys pilorides
ATATATATATATATATATATATATATATATATATTTTTTTTTTTCCCCCATCCCAGTTGTTCTGCTTCTTTTGAGCAGTTTCTTTCCCTTTCACAATTATCTTTTGTGTAGTTTAGTCTTTATTTACTCTTTCAGTTTTTTACACGAGGGAGACAATACCATGTTTATACATGTGAGTATGATGAAATCATCTTTTAAATAAAGATATAATGAACATCTGTGTACCAATGCCTACCTTCCTCTTCTTCTGTCTGGAATTATTCCTTTACGTGTATCACAGAGGGATAGAGAGGCCAGGACTGGTAAGAGAAAGTTGGGTTGGGAGGGATGGGTAGAAGGTACAGAAGGAGAAGGAAGATCAACTTGCCTGAGCTTTGTCTGCGAACTTTGTCTGCAAACTTTGTCCCTTTCAGTCACATGACGCATGGTTTCCTACAGGGATTGGAATGGGGGTGGATGAGCACACAGCGCAGTAGGGTCAGCCTGCACCCGTGGAGTGCTTCATGCAAATGACCACTGCATCCTCCCATACAGGGAGGTGGATATTTTGCTGAGACTCAGGAGGAGGCACACACTCTTGAGGTGCTAGCAGATGGTGACCATGTACTTCCAGACTCTGGAGAGTAAGGGAACCTTATAGGCCATCTTTCTTGACAACCTCAGGAACCTCACACCAACCCAGGATGGAAGTGTGTGTAACGGTGGCAGAATGATGGCGAGGAGACAGGGAAATGCTCCCAGGAGTGATGAGAGTGGTGGCTCAGCCTCCCAGCACTGTGGAGGATGAGGCGGGAGGATCGCTGCAAGCTTGGGGCTGGTATGGGCTACACGGTGAGTTCCAGGCCAGCTTACGGTACATGGTGAGACCCTGTCTCAAACAGACACTCCTGGTAGAACTAAAGAAGACAACGGACTAGGTGTACTCGAGGATTTCCTTTATACACCAGAGTGACTTCTTTCCACTTTGTAGTGGTGGACTGATTGTGTCAACATGAGAAGTTTAGAAACCTAACTGAGTTGGCTCAGCAATTCTACATGCTAGGAATGGATAAAGGGGAAACAAGGAAGAAAGGATGTGCTTCCTTTCTTCAGAGGAGCTCCAGTCTTTGCCTTCAACTTGGACATCATCTCCTGGCTTCTAGTTCAGGCTTTTCAGCTTCCGTCTTGGATCCTTCAGTTTTCCACTGAAGGCACATCGGCTTCCTGATGAAGACTTTCACAGAACACTACAGTGAACTCTAGATGCCCACTGCACGCTTCCCCATCCAACTCTGTGGCTGACCATCCTAAGCCAGTCTTGTGATTTCTTATACATTTGTATATCTCGTGTTATATCTGTTTCTTTAGTAAGTTTCTGACTGACAAGTTTTGGTACTGGAGTGGGGCTGTGGCTGTGATGTCTGGCCATGTGGTTTAGAAGCCTTTGGAATAATTTGGAAAGCTTTTGAGAGACTGGCCCAGGGGGCAGCCCCTGCATGCTGTAAACTAACTAGGAGACACCAGTCAGGGCCTGGCAAATCAGAGCTGATGGAAATGCTGCTGGTTAGGATGAAGTTCAAGAGGTCTCTCTGGAGAAGGACTGTATTGGCTTCTGGATCCCACATGGTGTGCGCGCCGTGCTTTAATAGGAAGTTGGTCTATATTTTGATTGTGTTTAGAGATATTGCCTGGGGGGGCAGGAAAATTTCAGTACAGTCTACTGCTGAGAAGGTGGTGTGGTTATTGTTGCGAGCTTTTGGCCAGATCTATGTTTAAAATTAAGAGCAAAAAAAGCCAGCAGGATAATTTGGAGCCTTTGTCCAGAGAGAAGGCTTTAGTGGAGCGGTATACTACAAGGATAGCATAGAGGAGAATACGGTTATTGAGAAGGAACAGGACAGTTGAAAATGACCTAAGACCTTTCACCAGAAGGGAAGAGTGCATGTGAATTGCAGGAGATCCCTGTTTTTCAGGGTTGCCAGGTCCTGTTGCTAAATGCTTATGGGAAGCAAGGATTATGATTATAGTAGCTCTTTTTTTAAAAAAAATTTAGTACCAAGTCTACAGGGTCTCACTACATAGATCAGACTTACAGTGATTGTCCTGTTTTCAGCCTCTCAAGTGCTAGGATTGCAGGTGCACGCCACCATGCCCAGTCTCAGTTATCATCTCAGCACAGCCCTGGGGTGGGGCCGGCAAGGCACATCAGGGATCAAACCCCCGGCCCCTGCATCTGCCTAACCTGTATAGTAGCTCTTTTAATATGATTTTAATGTAGTTTTTATATATATTTGTAATCAGATTAATTAGTCAAAGTATTGTGTTTTGGCCTTGATATTTTAATCACCCTTTGAATATTTTGCTTTTGGTGCAGAAATGAGTACAATAAAAATTGAATATATGTAATTGTTATATGAATGTAAATCTGAATAGACCAAGAACTGTTAAGTTTTCACAAATTTGCCACTGGAGACTAGAGTTTAGGGAAATGTGTGGTTAACAAGTTGACCACACTGATTAGCAACTTGGAACACCCGGCTGAACCGAACCAGGGTGGTGCTGGGGGTAGAAGGCCCACCTGAGGATTGCAGCCAACAGCATAAGAAGAAAGCTGGAGGGAAAGATGGTGTGCTGTTGATTCTCCTGGAGAAACATGTCCCATACGATGTTTTATGATATATCTATATCTATATCTATTATTTTGATACATGTATACATTATGCGATGTTCTAATCAAGGTAATTTACTTATGTCAAACATCTATCATTTTTTATGATGATGTACTTATGTTTCATTTTCTTGAAACAAGGCTTCCCAAAGTTAAGTTGCCTGTGTTGGGCTTGGTCTTGCAATCCTCATGCCTCGGCCTCCCAGAGTGCAGGGATTATGTAGTGGATGCATATGTTCTGCCTCCATCTGTGTAAGAAGCTGATGGAAGGCAAGGTCTGCATCATATCCTTCTTTTTGTCTTGAGAGTTGATGAAGACCCCGTTATTTTTTAATTTTGATTAGTCCATGCTTGAAGTGCATAATGATTGCATTCATTGTAGGGTTTTGGTACATGTATATATAATAGATCTCAATTCTTCTTTCCCCTTTCCCTCCACCCCCTTTTATGCCAACTTTAGCTTCATTTATTTATCTTCTAAGTCCTTATAGAGTTAATTATCATATGTGCAGAGTAACAGCCAGACTAAGAGGCCAAAAAGCATATGAAATGAGGGCCCCTGTTATTATGGGCTGGAACAATGGTGGTCAGGCTCAGCCTTGAGAGGAAAATTGGGTCTCATAATCGAGAAAGGGGTGGGTAGGACAGGACAGGCAGCAGAGCTCTGTGCAGAGCTGCGGTGGGGATGAGCAGGGGGTGTAGGTGAGTGGCAGACCAGGGAGATGACTGAACTCACTGGGTTGGATCCATACTGGGGTAGTGACAAACAAAGCTGTGATAGGACAGCTCCACTGGTTTTTGGCTTGGGAATTATTCTATTCCAGGTCTGACTTTTTTCCTGGCTCAGAACTGAGACCAGTGGTGGCGTTGAGAGTCTGATTACATTTGGCACTTTCTTGCAATCAAGAAAGAGTAAAAAAAAATAATAACAACCCAACAGTAGATTAGGTAAACAACTGACATCCAAGTTGCCCCTTTCAGTGTCTGAGTGGAAACAGGCTGCCTAGTGCTTGTCTTAATTCAAACTGCACTTCTCCAGATGAGCCCCGTCCTGCACGGGCCAAAACGGCCTCGTCTTCCCAGAGGGTGGGACCTGGCCACATCCTTGGCCAGGGCTGTGTCCTAGGACACGTGATGCATGGGTCAGACTACCCCGGGCTCCACCAGAGCACTGCTGGGGAGGTGGCCGAGGGTATTTTCTCTGCAAACCTTGCTCTTTTCCTAGCCTAGAGGCTCTGAAACGTACAGGAAACCCTGGGAGGAAGAGGCCATCTGATGGGATGTGCAGGATTTTCTCTGCCAGCCTCTGTGGCCTTGGTTCCAGGTCTCTCACCCCCTCTGTCATTCTTTAGGGCTGGCAATGGGGAGAAGAGGTCAGCCCCTCACTCTGGGGCCCAGCCTTCTGTGCTATTTGCTAATTTTGGTTGGAACTCTGGCGTTAAGTGAAAACATCAGGGATTCCTGGCAAGGACTCAGACAAAATGAGAATTAGGAAAACAGAAGAGTCTCCAAGTCCTCCTCAGCAGTGTAAGCAAATAGCTCAAGCTGTCGATGGCCTCTGGAGAGCGTCCTTTGGCAAAGGACAGCCCCAAGCCACCTGCCTCGAGCTCGGGAGGCTGCCTCTGCCTGTGGTTCATGTTAGCAACGCTGTGGATGCGTCTGCACGCCGCCTGGATGCTTCCACAGCAAAGGAAATGCCTCACACTCAGCAAGTCAAGGTCGCACTACCCTAGGCCCCCACCTGTCTGTATCTCCAGTCCCCTGTGCACCCAAGAACCAGGGCTGGACTTGTGGAATGAGCCTCAGGCTCTTTTGTGCAGACACCAATGACCCCCAGCTCCAGTTCTCCTTTCCACTTGTGCTGCTGCTTTCTTGGTTCAAGACTTGTTCGGAATGAGAAGTGCACTCAACTCTCCCGTCAATTTCCTGCTTCTACTCTGCCCATTCTCAAAGCCAGTTTTGACCCAACAACCAGGAGAATTCATTCAAATGCAAAATTGCTTGTGTGCCACTCCTCCATTCTGTGAGAGTATGTATTGGGGGAAACAGTAGGACACCAAAGTATTGAAGGGCCAGGCCTCTTGAAAGAGGGGACAGTGTCTCAGTTTCTGTCAGGAGATAAGTCTGTCCAGCTCTCTTGACGTGAAGGAGGGCAGCAGAGATGAGTGGGTGCTGACTCTGGCCTGTCAGTTAGGGTAGGGTGGAGAAGGTCTAAGGGGTTGCTGAAGGCTTATACTGGGAGAAAAATAGGTGGAAGCCACAGTGCATTGTGTTGTATTGAACTGAAGAGAATAGCATCAAATATAGCCTTAAAGCAAACAGCTTGCTTCCGGTCACCATAGGCCAGCGCCTGGCCCCACCCCTCCTTCCTCAGGCCCATGCCCACTTTTAGCACCCACTGTGGGCCTTAATCTCATTCTCCATCACAGGAATGAGGATTCCACAGAGGACAGCTGATTCCATGTCTTGAGGCAGGGGAAACACAGCATGGGCCTGGAACATCTTGTTGTTGACAGAAAGTATGAATGCATTCCAGAGTGTCAGGGGTGTTCTGCAAGGACAAAGGAGCCCCCAGGGCTCCAGCATGAGTGGGCACTGGCTGGGTCATAGAAAGACTGTGGGTTCATTAAAATGCTGAAAAATGAACAAACACACAAACAACCTATAAGAATACAGACAAGTAGTTGGGGGTAAAAAGGAATATAAATATAAGGGCTAGGACATGTTCATTTGCACAGATCTGAGTAGGTGTTTATGTTTCTGATAAACAGAGTCTTTGTTTCTTTTATTAATTGTGTGAGTCTATGAAGTACAGATATGAGCTCATTGCTATCTGCATGAGCATGAGACAATCATTCCAGAGAACCCAGAGTCAGGCAGTTTGGGAAAAGGGAGTCATTAGCCCAGAGTAGGGCTCCTTAGGCATGGGGTCACGCATCATGACTGAATAAAGGGGGTCTCACATGTGCTCCCCGTGGCCTAGAGAGGAGCCCTTGCTACACAGGCTCCATGCCTCTGCCTGCAGATGGTGCGATTCCATGCATCCCACAAGTTATCACGCACCACTCAAGAGGACCCCTCGATGTTAATGTGCCAGCAGCTCCCCGGTGCATCATGACGCCAGGGAACGGGCTGTACGCTGGTGGTCAGATGAGATGCGAATTTATTTCACTTAGGGGAGAAATTCAGTGTTGCACAATCTAAACACCCTCCCCAAGGGTGTGGACTGAAAAGTCGGACTGAAGTAACACACTTAAACTATATATAGGCACCATCCTCTTCTGGATCACCCAGAGTCCTGTCCTGACCTAGAAGCCAGGGTTCAGCCACCCACATTTTGCAGGCCCAGCAGCTTGGAGTACCTCTTTTTCTGCTTCTTGCGGACTGGTAATATTGCTAAAAACCCTACGAAGGTAAAAATAGTATTTGGTAAAGTCACTGAAATCCTAGGAAGGTGTCAAAATTGGCCGCGCAGGAAGGTGTGGAATTTAGGATAAGAAACAAAGTGAAAGCCGCAGTATTAGCGCTTTTATAACAGCTTTCAGTGTAACTATATAAAACAGCTTTGGAATCCTATTTTCTTTTGTTTGTATATTTAATATGTTTAGAGAATTTAGGAGAAACTGCTATTTATGAATTTAATGAAATGGCTGGATGTGTTTAAGTTTGCAATCAGTGTTAAATGTTTGCGAAAATCCAGCTCAGTAAACTCATGAAATTTTAAAATAGGCTTTAAAAAAGAGAGAGAGAGAGAGAGTGAGCGAGCAGTTTTAGATTTGCAGCAAAGTTAACCGAAAGTGCAGAATGCCCTTGTGTACGGCGGGCCCTCACACACAGCCTCTGCTGCTAACAGCCTCCGGGTCTGTGGTGTGGACCACAGCATCCTTACCACCTAGAGCTTATGGCTTCCCCTGGGATTCATGCGTGGTGGTGTACAGTGGTGTTGTGCTTTGGACAAATGTAAAAGGCCAAGTCTCCCCACTACAGTACCATGTGGAATGTTTCTCCTGCCCCCCCCAATCCTCTGTGCTCCACCTATTGACCCCTCCCCCCACTAATTCATGGCAAACACCGTGCTTTTGACTGTGTTCATAGCTTTGCCATTTCCAGAATGTCATATGGTTGGAACCCTACAGTGTGTAGCCTGTTCAAATCGGCTTTTTAATTCAGGAATCTGTATTTCCATGGTGTGCTGCAGCTCATACTTCATTTCTTCTTAGTGCTGAATAATATTTCAGTGTTCCAGTGTTTATTCGTCTACTGAAGGACATCTTGGTTACTTCTAAGTTTTGTCATTTCTGAATAATGCTGTTGTAAACATCCCTGGGCAGGTTTTTGCATGGACATAAGTTTTTAATTCATTCCAGTAAATACTAAGCCACATAATTTCTGGGTCTTTTGATAAAAGACTATTTAATTTTCTAAGAAACTGTCAACCTGTGTCCCAAGGGGGCTGTGCCAGTTTGTATCCCAGCAGCAATGAGTCCTCCTGTCACCTCACCTCTTCACCAGCATTTGGAATTTCAGATTTGTGACACTCTAGTAAGTGTGTACAGGCATCTGATTGTTTTAAGTGAATCTTTCCTTATTAGCTCTATTCATAGCATAGGGACATTTAGAGGAATGTTGAGGAGAAGTGGTGAGACCAGTATAAATATACACTCAGGAGATTCCACATGGGCATGAACACAGGCGTGAATAGCAGCTGCTGTTTCTCTCTGTGACCAGAAACTCTTCAGACTGGAGAGAGCCTTGGGTGGCCTCAATCATGGGCTGAGCTGTACAGGACTCGGGGGCTGGCTGGAGGGCGGGCCTGATAGAAAGATTTTGAGGTGGTGGAGTAGAGGAGAAAGCAGCGTAGCAGGAGGCAAAAGCCCAGGCTGGTAGAAATGGCTAAGGAGAAATGTAAGGGAGGGAGCGGTTTTAATTCACGGGAGGTGATGTGAACCTTCTCCATTTTCACACCGCTTGCCCTAAAAAGGCTTCTTGTGAAACTCCAGAAAAAGATCCATAACTTTGTCTATGAGAATGGGGAAGGAGAACAGCCAGAGAGGGGTGAATGAGACCAAGTTACCTAATTAATGTGGTCCCTTCCTCCTGAGAATGTGACCAAACTTCTGTGACATGCAAGGAGGGAGGGGGATAGGTGGCATAGGATTTACAGGCATCTCAGAGCTAGCTTTTATCAGCGCGAAAGCTGATTAAGTTCTCGTGATATTTATGCGGCCAGCTAGTATGCCACCAGTAGATTGAAACCTGGCATGGTGGGAGGTGTTTACACCACAGAAACTGGCACAAATGTTATAAACCAGCAACCTCCTAACTACGCCCCTGCCCACAGCTGAGTGAACAGTGGCTGACACCCTGCTGCATATGGGGCCATTTCCGATCTGGCCTGGGGACACTCTCTCCTGCTCCACTCACCTCCTCTCCTGTAGAGTGCCAGGCCCTCCGACAGCCTACAGATTCTGTATGTGAAACACAAGAGGCTGTGTGGGACAGTCATAGCGGTGGGGGCAGCTGTGCAGAGTGCCCTGAGTGAGCTGAGGTGAGGCTAGTATCGCAAGGCCTGCTGGGAAGGAGAGGCCCCTCCCACGCACCAAGGTCTGGAGCCTCGCTCCAGGCGGCAGGAGCCCTGGCCTGCAGAGTGAAGAGATAGTCATGCAATGTGCACTGGTGCCCAGGTGTCTGGGTGGCCCCCAAGTGTCAACGTACCAGGCCAGTGCCTGGGCTGCCAGCTGTGCCTGCTGTTTCTCCTACCCAGAGGCATTGTGGACTTTTCAGCAGGACTGGAAAATGGTGACTTGAACAAAAATCTACACTGAAGGGTAAATACTTGGGGTTGCAGTGAGAAGAGGGGATTTTACATGGTTCTGTCTCCCCCAAATATGCCGCAGTCAGAGGGCATTTAAACTTGCTCCTGCCCTCCACTCCCTTAGCTCTTCTAGGTTTTTTTTTTTATGTATTTGGTACAGGGTCCCATTACTCAGTTTGGACTCGTAGTGATCCTCCTGTTTTCAGCCTCCCCAGTGCTGGGGTTATAGGCGCGCACCACCAGGACCAGTCTTGAAGGCCAGCTTAGAGCTCCCTGGGGCGGGGCCAGCACAGCATGTGGTGCTGGGGGGTCAAACCCTGGTCCCTGAGCTTGCCTAAGCAGTGCTCTGCTGAGCTATCTCACCAGCCCTGGGGGGAGGGGGTGTTTTATGAAAAAGGCAGGAAGACCCCAGCTCAGGTGGCCCCAGAACTTATTGAGGGAAAGCCCACCTGGCACTTTGCTTGTTTGAGGAAGAGCAGGTAACACTAAGGGGGCAGGGTAGGCAGCCACGTGGGCTGTGAGGCTGCAGACGATGTTTCCTACCCAGGCAGTGCCCCATCTCACATTCAGTTTACTTGAGAATCCAAGTGTTGCTTAGAAATTCTTATTGTCATGTATTTGAAAACTCACAATCCAGTCTTCCTGATGGCCGTGGAACTTTGTCCTCATCCCCGGCAGGGCAGTGCTTTGGGATGAAGTAAAAGAAACCACCCTGAGTGAGCTCAGCTGCCTGCACTGGGCAGCGGACATGACCCTGGCCTGGCCTGGCCTGACCCTGTCTGTCCTGCCGGTCAGGGTGTGCATTTCTGCAGGCCTTGATCCTTGGGTTGTAGATTTTCCTCAGCGTGGCCAAAATGTCTTTTCCTGGAAAGCTCAGCACCTGTGCTTCCTGACCCTGTGGTGCCCATGGCCGATACGACAACTGTTTTCCTGGGAATGAATCCACCGTGGCTGACTTGGTAACAGAAACGCTTCAGCCAGAAGAGTTCACTCCCCAGCCAGGCGGTGCTGCCAGGAGAGGTCTGGTGCAGGCAACTCCTTGCCAGCTTGCCCTGAGGGGTGAGTTGCAGAGTGCTTACAGCCATGATGGAGCCTGGCTTCCTGTTGTTAGGTCTTCTTGGTCCATGAATATTACCTTTTGTCTTCTTCTCTTCTGTTGCTGATGACTAAAAAGGGGCTGCAGTCGTACTGCCAGAGGGGAAATAATATTTACTTAACTCCCACGCGGCTACATGCCAGATATTCCGAGTTCGTGTTCCCCAAAATTGAAGAATGAATTCTAAGGCACAATGGAAGTTAAGATTATGATAGCGCCTGAGAGCTGGGGGCGGGCTCCAAGGTGGGCTGCGAAAGACCCCACTTCACAGAGAAAATTTTATAGAGCAAAATCATGAACTGGGTACAAAATCACAAGGTGGATACAGTGTGGGTCAAAACTCTGATCAACCAAGAAGATTAAAAGTGTTGCTGCTTAAGCAATATCAATCCAGTGGGGAAGCAGGTCACACAGCAAGTGTACATGGAAGAACAGGATCTTTTTAGGAAGGGGTGGATGAGGAGGTCCTGGTCCTCTTGGCGACTGATGTCTAACTAGACTTTATTGGGCCAGGTGATATCAATTCTAGTGCGATCGTCTATTTATTATTTATCCCTTGGGGAAGCATGTAGCAGGCCTGGTCAGCCTGTCTTTATCTTGAGGCCTGGCCTTCAACACATGTACCTCTAGCCGTAGCTGTTATGTGTTTTTGTGCCCCATACTGACTGCCTTGGGGGCCTAGACCTGTCTGACTGCCTGTGACATTTCTACTTAATTGAGCCATCTATAATACCACCACCTCCATTGGACCAAGCCACAGCTCTAAGCAAAAAAATGTAACTCCTTTTGTGATTTGTTGACCTGACCTCATCCTTTTTTCCATATTCTGCCTCTGCTTCTGTCTTTGCTTCTCTTTGTGTGTCTCTGTTTCTCTCTCGGTCTGTGTCTGTCTCAGAGTCTCACTATGTAGTTCAGGCTGGTCTTAAACTTGCTGTGTATCCCAGACCTGGCTCCTCCTTGTGATCCTCCTGCCTCAGCCTCCTGAATGCATGAACACCATCTGCTTGTTTTTTAACAGCTAATGTGTGCTTCTTATGGGCCAAGAATTGTGCTAAGCTGTGTTCAGGCACGATCTCATTCTGGGTTAGAAGAGTGAGGCTTGAAAATTATGAAGGTGGTCACACAGTGCAGAAGTGGAGTTAGGTTTTGAACCCTTACCATTCTGATTCAGGATGCAGTTCTGCCTTGCTATGATTATAAAGACCAACCCTCCAGTCTGACTGTAAGGTTCACAGTCTTATTTGGACTAACTTTGAATAATAGCCCTTACTCACTTTTTTTCTGAGATAGTAAGTAGTAAATACCATTTCTAGGAAGTTTCTACTAAAGTCTAATTAAATTGATTTTTTTATTCATACATGTTTGTAGTACATAATGTTCACATTTCTTGTAGGGAATTGGAACATGTATATTATACATCTTGATTTCTTTTTTTATCCCTTTCTAACAATATGTTATTAAAAGACTAAAAGTATAAATTTTCCCAGCTCCTGATAGACTCTGCGTTACTTTTGCCTTGTTTTCTTTCTACAACCTGCGTGTTTCTCCACCTCCACACTGTAGCTGGTAAGTGTTGAACCCTCTCAACATGACAAGTTGATGTTATTACAAAACCAGTAAAAAAGCAGCAATTTTATGCAATTCAACCTGACAGTTGTCATTGTGATTTAAGATATTTCTACTACCTCTCTCTGCCCTCAACTAACAATCTTTGTCATCCAGACCTTACTGTCCCCTCAAGCTTCAGCTTACTGCCCTTGTCTCCAAGAAGCTGTTGCTTCCCAGGTAGAAGCAATCTTTCCTGCGCTCCGGTGGCATGATATTTGTCTCTCCTGTCACTGTCTCTCCGATGTCTCGGGTTGGAAGGGATGTGTGCACTGCTTTGGTCTGACAAGTAGCCATGTCTGATGTCTCCCTGTCAAGCCCCTCTTCCCATAATACTGGCTTGTCCTTAGCCCAACACTGGCTTGTGCCTGTTAAGAGATTACTGAGTTTGGCTAAGACTTCCTGTTTCTTGATTGTGGTTCCCCAGCCCCTCCCAGCCCTCCCTTGCAAGCTCCCAGAACTTCCGAGCCTGCTTAGAAAGGGACCGAGGAGCTTCCTCTGGGTCAAACTAAATAGAGAGATGACATGAGGTTGGCCATGGATATGTTAGGGACAGGACCCATCTAATGTCATTGTACCCTAGAGAAATATCTCCCCATCCTGGCTGGATGGGCCGAACCAAGAACCACAAGCTGTCATTGCCTGCAAACAGCCTTAGGACGTGGTCTGCAGGCAGGTGGCTGTGCTTTCCCCCTGCTGATTACATTCTGGAAAGGCTCCCCTGGCAACCCTTTCCTCCCAGGCTTGATTAAAGTGGAAGGGATTAGTGAATTTATATTTCCTCCAGAGAAGTGAAACACACACATACTGAGTCTGCTTTCTTTCTTGAAAATGTTGATTACAGGGGGCTGTGCAGTGTTGAGTGGCTCATCTAAACCCAACAGGGCTGTGGTTTCTACTCTATGGAGGCATACTTGGAAAGTGTTGAGGGGAGGCCTTTGCTGGCTTCACAGGGCTGGAGTTGACCGCAGAGATGAGGTCCCAAGCTGGGCGCAGCACGGGCTGTGGCCTGGAGTCAGGGAGTTGGGCACATGCGAGGACTCTCAACTGTTGTCTGTGGTGGGCAAAAAGGCAGTGCGAGAGACCGTGAGAGCAATGACTCTAAACAGGACAGAGCTGAGTCATGCGGGCCTTGGAAGCCACGCTTGAGGTATGGCATAGAAAACAAAAAGTCAGTGAAGGTTTGTTAACAGGTGAGGTGACAGGAGCAGATTCTGGGCACAGGGAAGACCACGGTGGCTGGAGTGAGTCTTCTGTGGAAGCCTCTCTATCCTGTGGCTCCTGAGACCAAGAGCCAGGTGAGGAGCCTCCTCCATTATTGTGGGAAAAATCTAGCAAATGGGAGGTACACAGAGGAAGCACCCAAGGGCACTTGTGTGGACAGGAGTAGAGAAGCTAGAAAAGTACCAAGAAGCTGAATGTAGCCATCAGTGTCACATACCTGTGATCCCAGCTTCTGGGCATGGAGGGGGGTGTGTAGGGGCAGGAAAATTGCAAGTTCAAAGCCAGCCTTAGAAACTTAGAAACTTAGGAAGATTCCATGCCAAAAGCTCTGGGGATGTAGCTTGGTGGCAGAACACTTGCCTATCCTGAGCAGGGACTTAGGCTCAATCTCTATTACCACAAAGAAAGAGCTGAATATACTAGATGAAGGTATAGTTCAGTGGTAGGGTGCTTGCCTGCTGGGCCAGAGGCTCTGGGCTTTCATCTCTAGCATTTCAGAAGAATAAAATGCCAAATAGAGAGACTTTGTGAATAATTGGACGGAAGGATTTAGAGAAGTAGGAGGCCAGGATGACTGTTGGCGTGTGGGCAGCTGGTGTAGATCTGGTACCGTTTTCAGAACTGAGGATAAAGGATAAAAATCAAGTTAGTGAGGGAAATGAGGAACTATTATTTGTGCATCCTGAGCATCTTTCTCTTTAAACAGGAAGTACGAACCCACCTACTATTAGTAATTTATTTCTTGTCAATTTGTTTCGTTGAAGGAAAAAAAAAAAGACATTCATATAGAAAAGCACCTAAGTGAATAAAAATTCCTTTTAATTCTGTTACTTAGAGACAATTATTTACCATATTGGTAAGTATACTTATCCATGCATAAATAATTTTAGAAAAACAAGAACAGAGTATAATTCTTTGCAAAATTTGCAGTGCTGGTCTTATCTCCTATCAATACAATGAGAATCTCCGGGGTTGGGAACTGGGCATCAGTGTGTTTGAAAGGTTTCCAGGGTTCTAGTGCAGCCATCGCTGGAAGCAATGCAAGGAGACAGGGCGCCAAGAACCCTAGAGTCAGCTGTTTCTGAAAGCCTCAGCAGGAATCCCAGGTCTGAGTGAAAGCAAGAGTCCATGACCAACGACACTGTAGACTTCTGCCCAATAGATCTGAGCCACTGCGGTGGTTTAATGGTTATGTGAGATCCCAAGACTCACTAGCGCTGAGGTTATGATTGGTCACTTAGCAAAGTTAATGTTCTGAGCTATCAAGAAAGAAGATTATAAGGTGGAATCAACGTTTACCTTCTTAGAAAGAAAAGGTGAGAGGGGAAGAGAGCCTCTGATTTACATTAGAGCTTCGAGTCCGAGAATGGTAAATGTGTGTAGGCTGCCAAATCTCACTAAATATATTCCAATGAGCTCATGTTTTCGTATGCAGTGGAATAAAAAGAGGCATTTTTATTCATCTTGGATGACAGCATCTTGCGCTTTTATGGGAATGTTGTAGAAGTCTGAGCTTAACCAAGAGCTGCTGTCGGTATTTCAGCCATTGAAAGTCATTAAGACAGGCACATGCAATACACAGCATGACAGTTGTCATTGCTCCTGGTCCCGCGAGTGTGTTCCTAAGCATTAGCAACAAACCCACACCCCCTCAAGAAAAGTCTCCAATCAAAGATCCCTTGAGAGAAGCCAGGCGGATTTGGAGGGAGCAACACGTGCTCAAGGTGATTAACATTCTGGCTTTGGCCGCCTCATCTGCAAGTGCTTCATCTGTTACTCGTTTTCTCTTTGGCCAAAGAGACCACATTCAACATCCTGAAGGCGAAGGCTGGAAATTTTTTGGAAAAGACGTTTAGGTGAAGCCTAGTGGAAGGGTAAACGAAGCTTCGTTCCTTTCATAGGCAGAGCTCATAACAAGGAAAGAGATCGAGTTCATTCTGGGTCCCTGGGATGTGAAGGTAGCTTATTTCTCAGCCCCGAACTGCGGCCTACTGAGTTGATCATAAGAGCAGTGACCCTGGGCTGCCAGGAGGGGCCACATAACCTCCCCCCACCCCCCAGCTTGTTTTCCCCTCCCTCTGCAGTGCTGGCCTCTGCCCCGTGTGCATAAATCAAGCAGCAGGGTAGCTCGGAAATATGACGAATACCTTGGCTGGCTCCTGCTTGAAAAGCTCGGGGGAGGAGAGGGATTCTAAAGTAACCAGCTCTTGGCTGGAAGAACAGCCAGAATTTAGTGTTCCTGGAGCTGGCCCCAGCTGCGCAGACAGGAGTTGCCAGGAGAGTCTTCCCTGGGGGAGCCCCAGCTCTCCATGTGCAGGACAAGGAAAAGGCTTCAGTGCCTGTCAAAAACATTATCCAAGAATTCTTGGACACTTCTAAGCTGTGAGCTAGTGACAGGAGGTTGGGGGTGCTTTGCCTGGCTGGTGGCCCATGGACATAGCTTAGGTTTGAAGGTTGGCCTTTTTTGTGTGTGATTTAGGGAAGGGTGTACAGGGTGTTCAGAGTCTCTCACTACTAGATGGGACTCATAGTGATTCGCCTGTTTACTGGGATTACAGGACTGGGCCACCACACCCGGTCTCAATTGCCAACTCAGCGCACCCTGGGGGCGGGGCCAGCAGGGCAGCCTCAGGATAGAACCACTGGCCCCTGCGCCTGCTTGCAGGTGCTTTAATCCGATAAGCTATTTGGCAGGCCCTTGAAGGTTGGTCTTTCAGCGGGATTCTTCCAGCGGTGAGTGTGTGAAGCTCATGTGTGTGGACATTTAGATAATAAGGATGTATGTGCATGTACATGCATGTGATTGTATGTAGTGAGGCAACAGAGCCCATCAACAGTACAGTTTCAAGTACTTCTCCAGCTTTTTGCTCATTCTGGAGATGCTAGTGTCGCGTTTTCAGTTTCCTAGTTCACTGCTGTCTCTGGTGGCCTCAGTCTGCTCTTCTCAGTTCATCAAGGCCCTGCTAGGATGACTTACAGACCAGGTTGGGTCACAAGATGAGCATGGGTACAGGTCAGGTTCCTGGAGCTTCAGCCCAGTGGTTCTTGCTTGTTCTTGGGAGTCACAAAGAGATTCCTCTCGTAGCTGGGACCCAGGTGCCACAGAGCTGCCTCCTCGGAGCAGAAGTCTGGCAGGAGTTGGGCCTCAGGTGCACAGGCTCAGAGCACATGTGTTAGAAGCTCAGAAGGGTTTCTGCCCTAAAAAAAAAACATTAATCAGATTATTCACCCCCTCCCCAAAACCTCCTTGGCACTTCGCAGCAATTTTTATTAAATTTTTCTTTTATTTTTCTTTAATGAGAAGAAACACTGTGGGACTCTCACTGCAGAAGTCCAACCATTATCACCATACCACCCTGTCCCCCAACTCCATGTCCCTTCCTGGCTCCAGGGTCCACCTTCTAAGCTGGCTGGTAGAGCACTTAGTTTTCCTCAGGGCAGGGAGAGATCACCAAGCAGGCCCCTGTCCAGGGGTTTCCTGTCACCAAAGCCACACTAATGCAAATCCATTTTTCATTAGGAGAAAATAAAACCCACAAGTGACATCAACTGAAAAATGTTCTTTGAGAGCAAGTTATTTCCATTTAAAGTTAAGCACATGACAGCTGGTGACTTTTAATGGAAAGTAAAATCTGTTGGGCTGAATTACTATCAAACCACTTGAGAATTTGTGTTTTTAATTTTCCTTTTTGGAGAAAGCTAGTGGTTTGGAGTCCAGCAGAGCAGAGGAGGAATGGAAAGGTCTAGTCTTGTCTCTAATTGTGGCCTGAGAAGACCCTGGACAGCCTTTAGCAAGATCACATCCTAATAGCAAGGTGCACTGATCTCCATTACCCTCTACTTGAAGCTCTTGTCTCTACTTGAGACAGAGAACCTCTCTGTCTCATTTGTTTGGGGCCATCCCTAAACAGTTGAGTATATTGAAACTTAATAGAAAGTATCAGGTGTGAAAGGACATTGAGTGTTTGCTATGGACTGAATGTGCTCCTCTATCAAATGCTAAAGATCCCCAGGGGTGGGGCCCTTGGGAGGTGTCCAGCTCTAGATGAGGACATGAAGGCAGAGCCCCTGTGTCTAGATCAGTGCCTTACAAGAAGCAGGGGAGGGGCCAGGGATATAGCTTGGTGGCACAGCACTTGCCTGGCAATGCAAGGTTCTGAGTTTGATTCACAGTATGAGAGAGAGAGAGAGAGAGAGAGAGAGAGAGAGAGAGAGAGAGAGAGAGAGAGAGAGAAAGAGGGAGAGACAGAGAGAGACACACACACAGAGATAGTGAGAGAGACAGAGAGAGAGCAAAAGAACTCTTTCCCCATAGTGTGAGGAAATAGCAAGAAGACAGTTGCCAGGAAGAGTGTTCTTAGCAAAATAGAATCTGCTGGTGTCTTGATCTTAGATTTTCCAGCCTCTAGGGCATGAGAAATCCATGCTTGCTGTTTAAGCTACCCAGTCTATGGCATTTTGTTATAGCAGCCTGCACTGATTAGGTAGTATTGAAGTAGGCTATGAGATCCTCTCTCATTATGAGGTTTAGGGATGGGACTCCATCCCTAGGGGGTCCATGTATGCAAGTCACACTTAAGGACCATAGTCTGTTTCAGGTTAATATGATTAAGTTCCTCTTTCCTTCTAGAGTCTTCTAGTGCTTTTAGAATCTGTAGCATATTTATTATTAGTGTAGGCTACAGAGCATCTCTGTAGTTTGACAAGGTAGAAGAGTGTCAGGCTTTAAAAGGAGGTGTTATAAGAATCCTCACAGCGTCATTGAGATTAACCACCTATAGATGCAACCCATGTTTGGGAAGTTTTTCCACATGCATTGTTGGGGATTCTGTCATTTACTGTATCAAGATTAGATGATCCAAAGTATATCACAGGATTAAATTACAAAGTGGTGACAATGTAAATTGAATGAGTTGTATTATTTGATGAGTTTTGAAGTGGTGGGAATGGGAGAACATTGTAGAGCTTAGAAAAAGGGAGGTGAGGAGTGAGAGTCTCCTTGGTGTTTATCCAAGGGCACTCAAGGAACTGAGTTCCACATGCTACCACCACATGAGGCACATGCTCTTCAACACCCTACCTCCAATTGCTGCTTACCAAGTAATTTTCTAATACTAATTTAGCTTCTCTAGTAGATAGCAGAAAGGGTACCCTGGATACTAACTAGAAAAGTGGGTCCCTCATTGTACATTAGTTCAAGTGATGTTTTGGCTTCCCCTATAATCTACTGTGACTTTGGCTGGCAGTCCTTGGAGTCTAGTAAACTTTATATATACTGATTGCATAGGGTTTCTGAATTTGGAAAGCTAGCAGCCAGAGCTGAGCCGAATCAGTGGTGCGTGCCTGTCACCCCAGCTACTTGGGAGGCTGAGGATCACAAGTGTGAGGCCAGCTGGGGTAAGTGAGACTCTTGAAATAAAAAAGCATTGGGGATGTGGCTCAAAGCAGAACACTTGCCTAGCATGAGTGAGACCCCACAAAGGGTTTAGTCCCCTTTGTGATGAAGAAAAAGAAATAAATTAAAAAACAAAAACCCAGATCTGACTTGTTGCCTGTACCAGGTCTTAGATGCTCTTTGGAGGGTCAACTTGGCTGGACAGTGGGCCAGCCAGGGATTATCATGCCCTGGCAATCTCACCTGTGCTGTCGGGACTCCTGCCTGCTGACACATTGTGTTGTGTGTCTTATATTTATTCCCTTCTCTCAGACTGAGAAGTCTCCTACTGCTATGCACTGTCCATCCTCCTGGGCACTAAGGGTGTAAGATCTGGGCCACGTGGTCTCTCAGTACATCGCAATGGTTTACAAGCAAAAATATTTAAAGTAGTGAGGAGTACATGTATAATTTATTTATCTTCTTTGGAATTCAACTATAAAAATGTTAAAACAGAAGCTAAAATATGCTGCCATTTGATCTTTGATTTCTGTCCCATTCCATTTTATATTTTTAGAGATAAGCAAGAAATTCCATTCACCATGCCTCTCCATACTCTGTCCTGTGACTTTTGTTTTTCCCTAAGCTATCCCTTCTTGTCATTAAGTAAAATGCTACTTGGGGCTGAGTAGACTTTGCAGTATTTAAATTTATTCCTAAGTATGAAGCTATCATAGTCATAGTTCCTTAGGGAACTACACGCCTTTTCATTTTCCTGTAGCAAAATTACTAAACTTGCAATTGCTAGGAACTGCAGCAGCGGGCTGCCAGGAGGCCTCGGTAACACCCTGGGAGGAGGCAGTACAGCCCCAGCCAGATGCACCAGAAAGGGCTTCTGCCTGCAACACTGGCTACATGCATGAGCTTGATAAAACTAAGCCAAGCTCCACTCTCCTTTACAGTGTGGGTGACCATTCCTGTCTCATAGGACTGGCATGGGGTTGAACACCATGACACATGTCAAATGCCCAGAACATTGTCTGGCAGATACAGAAATAAAAGTTTCTTCTCTTTTTCCATGTCCAGGGCATAGGAGGATGGAATGATAGAAATCCTGTGTGAAGAGCCCAGTATTCCCAGGGCCTGACCTACTGCGTTTTGCCTCTGGTTTGGGTGGGGAATCTTATCTGAATGGCTGTGAAAGTCCTATTTCTTCTATTCTTTAATTAAGAACAAAACAAAACCTCACAAAACAAAAGAGATCCCAAAGCATCCTAAAATCTGATCCAGCAGCTCCGTTATAGCTTGGCTACAAGATGTTATAGCATAAACACAAGGGGAAAGAAAAATCTGTATGTGCAACGTTATTATAAAACAGAGAATATGAAGTCATGCTTCAGTGTTGGAATGAAACAACCTCTGGCTCTCTTCTGAGAAAGCTGTCTGTGTCTAACTTCTCCAACAAGGAGCCCCAGACAGAGCCCGCTTTAAACTTGCTGGAGTTCTCCTTCTGTTGGTAGCTAGACAGAGGACAACAGCCCCTTCAAATTGCAGGAGCATCTCCCACAGACGTGCTGAGTGCTCCGTGGCGTTAGCTCCAGCTAACGCGGGAACAGAATCTTCATCTGGGGGCTCACATCTGCTGAGTGGTTCTAGCGCCAGGCCCTGAACTTTGCGTTTTCCATGTGTTATCTCAATAACCCCCACAGTAACCTTTGGAACAAGAAACTGCCCCCTCCTGTTCTTCTGAGGAATCAGGTTTAGGAACGGTTGACAGGAGGAATCAAGTGACACGGCGAGCTGAACATGGAGGGCATTGGAGTGGGGCTCCCTTTTCTCTAGCCTGGAGCACCGGGTGGTCAGCAAGGGCTAACGCATCCTGCTGGCCTGCGGTTCAGTTCCTCAGCATTACCAGCAGTACAAAGGGCAGAGGTCCTGGGCGTGGGAGACAGAGTCCAGCCTTCCTACAAAATGCCTCTCAGTCTTTCCCTTCCCAGCTTTTGCTTTGCTAAAGGACCCAGTTTCTCTCCCTTGGGCGGTAACCACGCCCTGCCTGGTCTCCAACTTCCTTTCTCCGACTCCTCAGCCTGGCTGTTAAAGTCCTGAGCAATTTGGCTCCAATCCGCTTTTCCAGCTTTCTGCCACCTCTCAATGTGAGCTCTTCCCAGCCTCAATTACATGCTTGCATTCAGTTCTTCTCTGGCCCTAAGTCCTACCCACCGTCTGCAGCCCTCCCCACTTCCACACCGCCTGCCTTGGCTCTAGGCCACAGCGCTTCTCCTCCGCCTGCAGCACCTTTAGGCAGTTCAGGGTTGTTTGCGCTAACCACTCTGAACTTTGTGTTTATAGGAAAGTTATAAAACTCCAGGGACTAGGTGCAGCAGACCCTTAGGGACCCTTAGGGAGCCTCTGCTCCAGCACAGACATAAAACAAAAGTTATGTTTACGGGTTGACAATACACAATTTTTTTTTTTTTTTTCTAGTTAGAGACCATTGTTAGCAAGAGCACTCAGAGCAAGACGCTCCTGAGGTGTTTGGTTACATGACTCATCGTAAGAGCTTTTGTGCCACTCGCTCTGGGCACCCGAATGGCCTGTGGTGCTCTGAAAGCCAGCGGATTGAGAACAAGACTAGGATTGGGATCCTGCTTCCATCTCTTTCCTGGGTGACCATAAGCAAATACTAAAGCTCTCTGAGTTGAGCAGGATAATTCTTTCTGAGTGAAAACGGAAAGCAACAATCTCATGGGACTGTTGTAAATAATAGTGAGCTGTTGTATATAAAGTAAGGCTAGTGCCAAGCCATCAGTGACTAAGTGCTGAATCTGATGGGTTAAGTTTCACAGGCTACCCTGAGAACTAGGATGGTGTCCATACGACTGTAGTGAGAAGGCGAGAGAGAGGGTGGAGAGGCGGCCTGCTGTGTATTTTCCAAAAATGAGCTTTTAGGTCCAGGGCAGGTTGATGGACAGGTAGCTGCCATCAGGCAGAGAAGGGTGTCACTCTGTTCCAGCAACCTCAGGGACCCTCCCTTGTCTGAATCCACTTCTGGGTGACACTCACTGTCTGTCTCACTCCCCTAGCACTTGGTCCCTTGGCTTCTTGGTTCTGCCTTTCCAAGTTCCTGTCCCCATGCTGCCTGGGGGACACTGCCCTCTGTTCCCAAACCAGGCAGAGAGTAGCTGAGCACAACCTAGCTTTTAGTGGGATTTCTCAAGTGCATACTTTTGTTCAAAGAAGCAAGACCAATTTTTAGAAAGGCCTGCTCCCCAACAAATGGATAATTAAAATATGGCAAAGAAGACACTGGCAACTGTCCAAGGAGATGCTTTCCTTAAACGCTGCAGGGAGGTGCAGGGGTTGAACTTCTGACAGCAGTTCCGTGGCTTGGTGTAGATGGAAGAGTAGCGCGTACAAACGAGAGCCTGACTTGAGGAAGGCGTGCGGCTTTGTTTGGCCACTGTTTACTGGATACCATAGTAGCACGCTCTGCTCTGGTGTGTGTGAGACGCTGCCAGCTAGGAATGGAAGGGTAGGAGGGGAAAAGCCTAATTGTTTTAAGACACGTCAAAACAAAAGCAAAGAGGGAATCAGGCTGGCCTGAACGGTTTATGGGAATCCAGCATGTCAGGGGAAGCTGGCACTGCTCACTCAGGGACGAGCCCCCCAGACAGTCGGGGCTGGCTGTGGGTGACGTGACCTGAGAACCAGTGAGGTCCCGGCCTGGGGTGACCGGTGTCAGTGAACAGCGCATTCTTGGGCTAGGTTTAGTGTTGAGGTGGCAGCAGTTCCAGAGTAGGACGCAGGGCTCTACTGCGTTTTGCCTCTGGTTTGGGTGGGGAATTTTATCTGAATGGCTGTGAAAGTCCCATTTCTTCTGCTCTTTAAGAACAAAACAAAACCTCACAAAATAGTGTCAATCACGTATTCAGCGTATTACTCAATACCATCAGACTATGCTTTAAAAAATAGTGAATCTGAAGCAGAAATATAAGATTTCTCTACTTTTTATATAACTATTATTTCTTACCCACATATATCAAATTTGTAAAGATAACCTTTCTTCTTCTCTTCCCTTTTTTCCTTCTTTTTTCATATTTTTCCTTTCCTTATTTTTATCTCCTTTCCTCTTTTTTAAAAAAATGTATCAGTTATTTAATTAGGTTCTTAATAAGAAATTTAGAACACTAATTTATGAGAATAAATTCTATTTGTCAGAGCAAAAATGGATCACAGGAATAGCTTGGATTTTTGCTAAAATCTGTGAGTCCATCACTTTCTGATCCACCTTGCACTGCTCTGAAATCTAGTCTCTTTCTTAGTGTCGAAGATCTCGCCCTCCTGGTGTCTGGGTTTCCACAGCTGCTTCTTCTAGAAGCAAGCAACAGTGAGGTGTTTGGGGATTTTCACTTTTCTGATATCAATTTTTGTAGAGGTGGCAATGACAAATTTCTGGTGTGTTTTTCGTAGAGGAACATGGGCTAAGAGGCCCAGTCACAAGTAGCAAGCCATTGTCCAACTGCTTCAGGAAGACCACTCTCTTGCCTCTGTGACGCCTGGTGAGGATGATCAAGATGGTGCTGGGAGTGATGCTAGCTGGAAGTTTCCTCACATGCTGACTGACGGGTTTCTTGTGGCTCAAGAGTTTTCAGGGTACACCTTCAGTAGGGTAGTATCTAGGCATTTTTTGAAGCTTAACCACCTGGGTACCTCTATTCCTGTCCCCACCAACTGGTTTTGTGATGGTAGCAAGAACTTTCTTCTTCTTTTTCTTCTCAACCTTTGATTTGGCAGCTGTGTCCTTTCTCTTGGACAAAGCCTTTCTGGAATATAGCAGATTGGGAGCATCTACCAATTCCTCTAACCAGGACAGGATTTCGGCTGCAGTGGAGCTGCCACGTCTTTGGACTTTTCTGCCTTCTTCACCTTACCCTTTTTACCAGTATCACTGGAAGAAGATTTCTTGGCTTCAGATTTCTTCTTTTTAGTATCTGGCTTTTCAGTTTTTTCCCCTGCCTTCTTGCAAGATGGGAAAGAACACCTCCCTTTCTCTTAAGAAAAATATTTAACAAAAGAAAAGAAGAGGAAGAATAGAAGGAGGAGGAGGAGAAAGAAAAAGATTGTCCTTTTACTTAAGGCCAAGAAGTAAGGTTTTCTGGCTGAGTTAGTTCAGCAGTACAGGGCCATCAGTAAGGACTGAAGTTTCTCAGTGTCCCCTTTCCTGTCCTGAGGCCAGCTGTGGGCTCCGACGTGCTTCCCTCTGGGTCATTAAAAGGGAGTCCAGCCCTGGGGCTGCTAAGTCAAAGGACCTTGAAGGGAGTGCTTGGGACTATGTTGAAATGGAAAGGCTCCATTTTTAAACACGAAATGACTTTTCCCCTACTGTTTTAAAGTGTTTTACTATTGCTAACAGTGGAAAAAGGGAGTACGGGTGGATGTTTTGAGATATAACTATGTTGTGAGCTATTGAAATGTTGCTATTGTTCTAATTTTGTAAAAGTCAGCACCAAGTTTCAGGGAGGTTAGAAGATTTGCCCGTCATCTAGTGGGGGTATGGGAGCTCTCCACCCCATCCTCTGTCTGCCAGCTTCCAGGGAAACTTGTCACTGCCCAGCGGTGAGTTCAGCCTCTGCCTATACCCCAGACCCTAAGAGTTGGAGTCAGGCCTGTGTCCCGTCACCCAGCTCTCATGGGTGTGCTCACTCCACAGAGCTTCGTTCACATTCATGGGCATGAATCCGCACCCCAGGGCTTGGCATGCCAGCTCCAGGGCTTTCTTACTGAGCTAATTTCCAATTTCCCGTGGTTCTCAAAGTGTGGGACTCAGGCAGCAGCACCTGGGATCTTGTTAGGGAAGGAAGTTTCTGGATTCTACCTCATATCTGCTGAACTAGAACCAGGGTGTGGGCTTATCATTCTGTACTCTTACAAACTCCCAGGGGATGCCAGGGCCCTCTGAGGTTTGAGAACCACTACCCCCCCATCTCTGCAATCCTGAGACAGCAATAATCTGAATCCTGGCCCTCATTCTGGGCCTCATGTTCAAGCCACATGGTGAGTTTTCAAAAAATTACTAAGGCCTGGAATTATGAGGCATAAAACACAGAGCTAGATTAGTATGATGAGCTATAAGAAGCTTAAAGCAACAGCCTTCAACATTGCCAGTTTCACCATTAACCCACTGCAATTATGGAACATTGGACTATGTATACAAGTACTTCCTCTTAGTTCAAAGAGAAGAAAATGTTTTTTCTTTCTTTCCTTACCAATAACGGTTAGAAAATTTATCATGTCTACACCCTGTGCTCTGTATAACTACTATGGGGACAACAATATGCAATGTGTCAATTATTGCGAATGTATTACTAATCTGTTTTGAAACTATCATATTGTTATCTTTTATTAAAAGTAATAAATAAAAAAAATTATTAAGGCCTGGATCTGATCTGGCCTCCTAGGCCCAAATAATGATACAGCTGGTCAGGTGTGCAGCTTGGCCCTTAGGGTTTTCAAAGCTCCCAGGGGATTCTAAAGTGAAGTTGAGAATCACTGATCTAAATAAATATGAAAGGAGACAATTGAACTGGACATGAAGTGTTACGTAGAAATCCCAACAATGAAACACACACTGACAAAGAATGGAGGAAAAAAGCTAACATGAAAGATTACACTCTAAAAATAGGCATATAAGAAAGGAGATTATTCAGGCATTATTGGAAATATCTCACTCCCACGACTAAATTAGGCTGGAAATCTCATTACCTCCTTTGGGAACAGGGCTATATTGATGGTTTCTAAATTGCTGTGGGCTAGAATTAGTGGAAAAACCCATTTTACTGCTGCAACACAGCTCACTATGTTATGAAACATTCTCATCACTTGATGTGTTCCCTTCACTGGCCTTTTCCCTTTTCTTGGAGTTTAGCTAGAGAGACGAGGTACAAGAGACCTGAGCTATAACTCCAGGGCCAGGGTCAGACAGGAGCAGAATATGGCCTTCTGGACATCCCTGGACTGCTGAAGCCATCCTGCTAACATTCGGCTTAAAGAACAATACTACCCTGGGTCCATTTTAATAACATGAAAACAGAATGGAGGCTTCATTTTGGAGAATACACATGAAAACAGAGGAATCAGTTTGAAGTAAAAGCAAGGAACCCTATGGGAAGTATGCTATCCAGATGTGGCCATGAGCCACATCTCGACGTAGCATGAACTCTTCATTAAGTTCTCCTACCAAGTCTGGCTGGAAATCAGGTCTCAACCATACTCTCTGCACTTTTGCTTCGGTTGTCTAACTTGGAGTCCAGAGAGTCAGGGTCACACTTAAAAGCAGAATCATTTCTCTTTTAAAACAGAAATTGCAACCTGATGCTTGTGTGGTCACATGAGGTAAAATACAATTTAGGTTCCATACATTTATCAAGCACAGCTGCTGGAGAACCAAATGGCTAGTAGAGGTGCGCAGGGTGCGCCATAGTTCAGTTTACGAATCTACCCCCCGCCCCACATCTAATGAAAATGTATTTTGTCTTCACAGTAAAACCACTAAAGAATTTCTGACAAAGATAGAAAAAAAAAAATTAAAAAATAGTTGTAACCTGGCTGGCATTTCGGGAAATGGAGAGTAAAGAAGGAGGCCCAGGGACAGCTGTGGTCTGTTGCTGAAAATCCCGGAAAGCTGGGACTCCAGGTGATGGATAACAGCTTTACCTGTGGGCTTTCTGTTTGTTGCTTTCTCCCTTATAGTGCTGATGGTTGACCCCTGTGTGAAACTGATGATGGGGAAAGGATGGGGGTTGGTAGAGATCATGGTTATGTTCGTGATTAAGCTTATGGTCCTCCTTTGCTTTAATGATTATGCATGAGCTCGCACTCACTACCCAAAATAAATCTGGTTTGTTTCAAGGGTTCTTTGCTCACTGAGGGACGAATCTCAGTGAGTCCTCTGAGCTACCTTCATCAGGTCTTCTCGTTGTTCCTTTTGGCACCGACACACAACATACAACAAGTGGCGTGCAACGTGGGGCATAAAGGATGACCGGGGTGAGTTAAGAGAGGCCTGAACAAGTGGAAAAAGTATGCCCAGAGTAGGCGAGACCACTTTCAAAAGCTCAGAGTAATGGGAATTTCCGCTTCAGTAGAAAATGAGCATGTCCATCTTATAGACATTACTCAGAGGAGTGGGGGTAAAAGTGAAACCAAAAAGTTTTGAAGAATTATTTTTCCTTATGAAAAGACATTGTGTATGGTTTCAGCCTAAAGGAAAAGCTGCACTAGTCTTAAAAGTTTGGAAGCAGGTTATGAAAGCTCTGCATAGAGCACACCAGCAGGGAGAGCCTATCCCTTTAAGTGTGTGGTCTTTATGTGACCTTATCTCCTTGGCTTTGGAACCCCTGCAGTCTGAGGAATCGAGTCTGCAGCCAATTCCTCGGAATCAGGAAGGCAGTCTTATAAGGGGTTAAGCTGATAAGGACATTATGGAACATGAAGGCAGCACCACATCTCTTGATTCGTCCTTGCTGGATGAAGAGTTTGAAATGGAGAATATCAAAGTGAGGTGGGCATTTCCGGCCCCTCAGCCTCTGTCCTCTGATTCTGAGGACTTTTTGAAAGCTCAGGAAAATGAGTTAGAGAAAGAGGCATGTAGTACCCGGGAGTTAGAAAAATAAATGATTATAAACCAAAAAGAGGAGAATAGCATGGGGATACATATGAACACACCTAGGTGAATAGTACAAAAGGCTTTATTTACATTAAATTTTTTAAATTGGCTGTCAGATGGATCTTCCGCAGCAGACCATCACTGGACAAAGAAAGTGAGTGTTCTTTTGCAACAGCCTGTTTTCTTTTTAGATGATAATGATAAATGGGTTCCAGGAGTTGTCCAGAGATGGGGAAGAGGTTTTGCTTGTGTTATTACAGATGCTGGAGAAGTAGTTTGGATACCAACTCGGTGAATAAAACTCAGAAAATAAATAGGCATAAACATTCTAATACAAAACCTCTGATTGATGAAGAGACTCACTTCGAGTAGGAGGTCATTCAGATGGCCTCTTCCTAAGATGGTTGAAACTGGGAGAAAAACCAGGGAGAGAAAACAAAAGAGATAAAAAATGACCGCCTTGTTGCAATCTCAAAAAACAAATTCGAGGTCTGATTCTTGTGGCTCTAAGAAGAACTCAGCGATGATAAAGTTCACCTGCTACTGCTGTCAGAAACCAGGCCAGAATAAGAGGTACTGTCTTAAGAGGCCCACAAGCCTTTCTCTGACTGCCAAGGTAGCCATTAAAGTGGGACTGAACTCTGAGGCAAAGGCCCCAGAGCTCAGACTCAGCTTCCCAGATGGTCCAGTAGGACTGAAGGGCACTGGGCCTGCCTGCTCCCTCTGGCTGGACAGTCTCTGTCATCTCCATGGAGGAGCCCTAAGAAATCATGACCAAAGGAAAACCCAGCCTATTGCTGGACATTGGCACAGGTCTCTTTGTTCTTCTCCAACCCTGACTTTCCTTCCAGTCATACCTCAAAAACTAGAATTAAACAAAATTAGCTTGCTGATGTCACTGTTCTCTTACAAGGTGTAACTAAAAGGAAAAAATAGGATATTTTGGTTCTCAAAATGTAGAGATAATTATAACTAAAGCTTGAGGAATTTATAACAAACTGTCATACTCCATAAATAAAAGGGTCTAAGCTATTCTATCTACCCAAGATAAAAATGCCTGTTATCCCTTGAAGGCCTTTAGGTAGAACCTCTGGAGAGTATCTCTGACTGCTGTTTCCCAACTATGACCCCTTTCAGCCTGAAGAAGCCAGAGCCGTCATCACCCATAAATCCCTTATGGCAGTTCAGGTTACTTCTTCAGAAGGGGGAATGTTGCAAGCAGCTGAGTTAGATGGAAAAAATTACAGGTAGTCAGACAGGGCTAGGCCCTCAAAAAAAGACAACACAAAAGGCAAGATATCTAGCAGCTATGGGAGGGACAGATGCTCCCACTGTGGGCCAGACCCAAACACCAAAAGTCAAACAAATGCTGACCTCCTTAAAGATTAACATCCAAGATTAATCATCACCTGAAGGGAGCCAGAAGAAAAAATCATTTGGAGATCATCCACCAGAGATCAGTTCTTTCTTCCTGCATCACTATGAAGGCTTTATTGCCATTTCTGGTGAGTATTAAAGATAATTTCAGTTATTGGATTTCTACTTCAAATCCACCACTCCATGGAAGAGTTCGCTGATGGAAAAGGTTTAATAAATAATAACACCAAGGTAAGGGAGGAAAAAAGGGACATTTTCTTCTCCAAGGAAAGGACTTTAAAGGTATAGATAGAATGTTTCCACTGCCAGATCTGCCATCCTGCCAGAATACCAGTGTTGCTTATCTTTTATTTATTTATTTATTTATTTATTTATTTGTTTGTTTGTTTGTTTGCTTGTTGTGTTTGTTTGTTTCTTTATTTATTCATTTTGTGGCTGGCTCAGCCTGCCCTGGTGGTGGCGCTGGCGCAGCATGTGGTGCCGGGGATCGAACTGCAGTCCCCGCAGTTGCCTGAGCCCTCCTAAGCAGGCGCTTTAGACCACTG
>PVKN010006527.1:7416-28452 GCA_004027915.1 Capromys pilorides
AGACCCTGTCTCAAAAAAGACAAAAATAAATAAATGAAATAAAGCACTGTGCCAGCTGCCAATTGAGACAGGGCATGGTGGCACACCTCTGTAATCCCAGCTCTTGGGAGGCTGTAAACAGGCAGAACACTATGAGTCTGTTCTAGTAGTGAGGCCCTGAACACCCTGTAGACCCTTCCCTGAAATAAAAAAATAAAAATAAAAAATAAAAAAAAGCGGGATGAAGTGGCAGGGATAGAGTTCAGTGGTAGAGCGCTTGCTCACCATACCAGAGGCCCTGGGTTCACAAAAAAAAAAAAAAAATTACTAAGGCTTTAAACAGGATCCCAGCTTCTCTGAATTTTACCCAGGTTATACAATCGTGAGAAGAGGATTAGAGTAATGATCTCAGCAAAACAGCTATGGCCACAGAAATGCAGGCAAGTCTTGACAATTACTAGTGTTCATCTTCATTATTGGAATAATCACTGCCTGCACAGGTCTAGCTGAAATAATTGAGCTGATCATGGTCAGCCCTTCCCTCTCCTGGATGTATGATTATAATTATGATTATTTGTTATTAGTCACTTATAAGATACTGAGTGTTGGGGTCACTTCTGGGTTCCAACAAGTTGTGTGCTCCCAGCCTGGCAACTGCATGAATTTTTTTTTTTTTCTTTTTTTTGAGACAGGGTCTCACTATGCAGTTCAGGCTGGCCTTGAGCTCACTTTTGTAGCCCAGGCTGGTCTTGAACTTGCAGCAATCCTCCTGCCTCAGCCTCCCAAGGGCTGGGATTACAGGTGCGCACCACCACGCCCAGTCTCAATTGCCCCCTCAGCCCACCCCGACCCTGGTGCCTACTTGCAGGCACTTTCATCGCTGAGCTATTTGGCCAGCCTACTTCTGTGAACTCTGCACCACACACACATGCTGGCTTAATCTCCTCTGCACATTTCAGGGTCTCAGTGTGTTGCTTAGGCTGACCTCAAACCTGGCCATCCTCTTGCCTTGGCCTCCTCCTAAGTAGCTGGCATGACAAGCGTGTGTCACCATGGTGGCAGCCCTGCCCTTTCAACATGTGCTCTGACTCCAGCAATAGTTATTAGTGAGAAACATGTGGGCTTTGCAATCAGATTTGTATTTAAATCCTGCTCTACTAGTCTTCAGCAAGTCAGTCCGTCTGTGTTTCTGGGTAATGCCTTCCTCTTCAGGTGCGGAGGATTGGACTGCAGTGACCAGCCCCACTGATAAGATTTATTATCAAAATGGTGAAGTCAGGCAGCACATATACTAAAAGGCATTTTTTTTTCTTTGTAATACTAGACATTTAACCCAGGGCACACCACTCACACTGTCATTTTGAGTGACAGCCCTCCCAAATTTTAAAATTTGAGTCAGTCTTTAAAAATTTTGAGTCAGGGTCTCCCTAAATTGTTCAGGCTGCCCCAAATTGACGACTCTCCTGCCTCCCGAGTAGCTGGGACCAAAGGCATGTGCCACTGTGATTAGCTAAAAGTGGCAGCTCTTTTACAGTAGGGCCCTACCTCATCAATAAATTTAATTCCTGGCACTGAAGAGCCTAATTGGTCACTGTTCTCCTATCCCCAAGGTTTTCTTTCCCCTCTTCCCCGTGGTCCTCCCTCAGGCCTTGAGAGGTCAGTCCTTGCACAGGCCCAGCCTCCTGCTCAGCTGTTCTCTTTGCAGTTCCCTTCTGCATTCCCATCACCAGGCAGCTCAGTATCCCTTCATTCCAGTCCCCCCACACCTCACAAATGCTTCCAGATGCATTGCACCCCACAACCCTGGCATTACCTTCACATCTCATAGCCACACTGAATGCAAACTTTTATGAAATGGCACTTCCTGTGCATACTGTACTCACGTTCATTTTTTTCCATTCCATCCTAAGATTTCTGGCTGAAGTCCACTAACTCAGGCTATTTTACAACCTCAGGAAAAGGTGACAACTCCAAATTTAGAAACAGTTTGCTTGTTAGGAACTTAGCAACTGAAGAAGCTAAAGCAGGATGACTTGAGCCCAAGAGTTCAAAGCCAACTTGGGCAGCATAGTGAGACCTCATCTAAAAAATGAATAAAATAAAATAAAAAAACAAAAAACAGCTGGTCATGTAGCTCAGTGGTACAAGTACCTGTCTAGCAAGTTCAGGGTCCTCAGTTTGATTCCTGATACAAAAAAAAAAAAAAAATCAGATCATATGAGCCTTGGTATCTACGGTTGAGACTGAAGTTCCATGGTACAGTCTTTGCCTAGCATTCACAAGGCTCTGCATTCAATCCACAACATGACACACAAAAAAGAAACACCTCACTAGACATAGTGGGACATACTGTGATCTCAGCACTAAGGCTGAGGCAGGAGGAACACCATAAGTTGGAGGCCAGCCTGGGCTATATACTGAGTTCAAGGTCAGCCTGCACTACATAGACCCTATCTATACATACATACATACATACATACATACATACATAATTTTATCTTTTTGGTTCTCTCAAAAAACTGTTTGTTATATTGAAGTGAAAGAATTTCACAGACCCAGGAGTCTGACAAACTAATAACTGATTGAAATGAGAGGGACGTAGAGGCCCAGCGAGATGGTTCAGTGGTCTAAAGTGCCTGCTTAGGAAAGCTCAGGCAACTGCAGGGACTGTGGTTCGATCCCCGGCACCACATGCTGCACCAGCCCCACCACCAGGGCAGGCTGAGCCAGCCATAAAATAAGTAAATAAAGAAACAAACAAACAAATAAAAGAAAAAAAAGAAATGAGAGGGATGTAAAAAAAAAAAATAGCCCCAGTGTGATTTTTACATGATACTGATTGACTCTCAGCCTCAAGGTCTGAGAGGCAACATGGAGTGGTAGAGACTTTGGGTAACCAGCGAACACGGGCTATGCGCAAAGGAGACAGCTGCTACTAAACACTAGCTGGTAGCCGGGCGTGGTGGCACATGCCTGTAATTCCAGCATTTTCAGCACTTCGGAGGCTGAGGCAGGAGGTTTGTCAGGAGCTCAAGGCCAGCCTGAGCTACAAAGCGAGCTCAAGGGCAGCATGAACTACATTGTGAGACTCTGTCTCAATAAATAATAAGTAAATAAATAAAATCGCCACACTGATGTGTGCATATGAGAGTGAGTCGCCCTGAGAGTTAATTGGGGCTACTGTGACCAGCCTGACTTGTCATTAGCACTAAAATATCCAGCACAACCCGCTTTGCTGGGACAGGAGTTGCCCCGCCCTCCCCTCCACTCCAGTCCACAACTCACCATTTTGAAGGCACAGTGTGTACCTTTCAGCGTTTGAAACAGTAAGGGAATCTCGAATGCTGGAATAGGAATTTAGCTCCCAATCAACTCCTGGCAAAATGAAATTACAGAAAAAACTGCCTCTTTGCCACATGAGAAATGAGAGACATCAGCAGTGAAGAAAGGTGATTACCTTTCATCTCTTTATTTTAGCTTTTCCTTTCTATATGGTAACCCTTTGCCCAGAGCTCCTCTTTGCCAAGGAGCCTGGATTCCTACTTTGTGTTAATAATGCAGCACAGGAGAGATTCAAATAAAATCACTCGTACCAGAAATTCAACACCTTCCTCCTAGGGATCTAGGCTGCCCTCCTTTAACACATATATATTCTGTCCTTTTTTTCCAGAGATACCCGAGGACAACTCACTCCAATGCACTCTCAACCTTTCTCATCATTCTGTCCAAGAAGTTTTGCCATTTCGAAATACACACCAACTGAGCCCAGCATATGCAGAATAGGTGGGATGCAGTTTAGTGTTAAGGTTAAGAATAGAAACTATTTTAGCTAGATTTTTTTTTTTAGACTTTTATATACACTACATTTAAACCCCACATGATTTCTATTTTTTCAGAGGAGGACACTGAGATTTGGATATGCTGCATTAAATTAGGAGCATACAGTAGGAGTCAGAATAGCAATACAACCCACCTATTCCATGGCTACCTCTAACAAATAACTACAAATACCAACATCCCTTGCCATCCCTGCTCAGGGCCCCGTTCCTTGCTGAACCCGAGATCCAATCAGCGCTGCGACACGGAGTTCTCCAACCAATAGGAAGGTTGTTGCTAACGCACAGGTTATATTTTTAGCTAAGGCGGCTCTGACGCGAGGTGGGGGAGGGGGCGGCTCTCGCTGCTAGGGTGGAACTCGCACAGAGAGGCGAGGCGGGCGGGGGGAGGGGGAGAGGGAGGGGAGGGTAAAGCGAGGAAGGCGGAGGGGGGCGTGTGTATGACGCTCGGCTCCACGCTGACGCACGAAGCAAGTAGTCCCTGGAGGTGCCCCCGGGCCGAACGCTCTGAGCGTGGGGGATGGGGACTCTCTCTTGGGCTACACTCCCACCCTTCTCTCTGTCTGCAGTTTGCCCTTCAGCGTGGCCGTTCTTTGTTGCTGTGCAGGAGTGCATTTCAATCTCCACGCTACCACTGCTCTCTGCCCTCGCCAAAAACGTTGATCAAGGAAAATAAAATACAAACTGCCCGTAACTGGAAACTTTCCGATCTCACCACCCCACGTGGGTTTGGAGGCAGCCGCCGGGCCGGAACCGACAAGGATGAGAAGGGAGGAGGGGGGGAGGATTGAAGAAGGGGAGCTCTAAGGAGGGAAATGACTTCCGGCTCGAGTCCCCCCTTAGGAGACTCGCAGTCCGGTAGTATATCCTCCTGTGACCTCACGGAACACAGCTCTTCTACCCCTAGCCCTACGCCTCACAAAAGGCAGAGTGACCTGCATGGCCAAAGCCCGGCCAGAAGAACCGATCCCGCAGGCCTTGAACGCCCCGTCTCGGATTTGGGGAAACTTGCGTCGCCACCCAAGATCTTCGGGCGTGCAAGCCCGGCGCCCCCCTTGCCGCTGGCTACTGCTAGAAGAAATGTGGCTTGTCTTCCCTTATCCCTTAGGGGGGTCGCCAGTCAGGGAGAGCAAACGTGGGCCTCCCTAGAGGAATGCTCGCGTGGAGCTGGTGCGCTGCCCACTCTCTCTTGGCGCGAGGAACTGGGGCCAGGAGGCGGCAATTGGAAGGTTAATCGTGGTGCTCGGCTCCTCTTCCTCCCGCACAGCTCGTCCCGGACCCCAATTCCCCCCACCCCCCACCCCCCGCCGCCTCACTTCGCGCGTTCGCCGACGAGGCGCGCAAGTCAGGTTAACCCGAGTTTAGGTCCAAAATGTTTCCAAAGCTTGCATCTTGTCCCATTTCCCTGACCCTGGTGCAATCGCCGCAGGGACAGCGGAACCCCCAGAGTCGGAAGGACGTCTGCACCTTGTGCCCTGGGCGAGGGACCAGTGCCCTCTGCGCCCAGGCAGGTGTAAGACTGAAAAGTCGGCAGGGAGGACTCAGGGGGACAGAGGATGTGGGCTCCTCCCCGCGACATCCACTCATCCGGAGCAGCTACTGTGAGCGCCCACCGTGTCGCTGTCCTCGCAGAGTTCAGGTCCACCTGGGTAAACACCTTACAACGTGAGCAAGGGTTCAGACAGTGGCTGAGAGTCTGAAGACAATATATGGCGGGCGCAGTGGCGCTGGGATAAGGAGGGAAAGGAGGAAGGCCTAGGAGGGAGAGAGCAGGCGATCGGTTTCAGAGCTGAGCCGCACCCTCAAGCGCGAGAGGGCAACGCGGCAACTCACCGGGACCCTCGCCCAAGGCCGGGCACCAGCGGGTTAAGCTGGGCAGGCAGGGAAGTAGTCCCGGCTGTGCACCCGGCCCCGCCCCGGCAGGGCGGAGGGACGCATCACGCAGGGGTGGGGAAACCGGATCCGTGCGCAGGGTTGCTAAGGGTGAAACTTTTCATTGACTTTGCTCACTTCGAGCCGGGGCGCGGGACGGTGCAGGTTCTTTGCGGTGACTAGCCAGTGGCTCGGGCGACGCGGGGGCGAGAACAGCAGCACCGCTGGCCGGCCACAAACCGGACCAGCCTCCTCCCCGCGACGCGAGCCACCCCGCGGTCCACCATCCCCGCGCCGCCGGCCCGGCCTCCCGCCCTCCGTCCCCCACCGCCAAGCCGACCTCCGAAAGAAAGAGCGGAAAGGAGAACATTGAGGGTCATAATCCATCACTCCCTCCTCGGCCCCAAACCTCAAGGAAAAAAAGAGCACAGCAGCCCCCGGCTTCGCGGTGCTCGAGAGAACAGGGAAAGCGACCCCCGGCCCGCGCTCAGGACCACTGTGGCAGGAGAAGCGGCGGAGACTCGA
Organism: Capromys pilorides; assembly: GCA_004027915.1. NCBI lineage: Eukaryota > Metazoa > Chordata > Mammalia > Rodentia > Capromyidae > Capromys > Capromys pilorides. The sequence goes on from PVKN010006527.1 coordinate 13,629, forward strand.
GTGAGTGCGGGGGTGCGGGGCCCACCGACGCCCGGCTGGACCGCCTTCCCCAACCTGCTCCACGCCTGCTCTTAGCTGGGGGGGGGGGGGCGCTCCGCGTTGCTGTCGCCCCCTCCCTTGCCTGACCAACATTTTCCTCTTCCCGTCTAGTTTCTCTCAAGACTCCCCTTTTTCCTGTGCTTTTCTCTGATTCTGGGGTACCCAGAGCTCTTCTCCTAGTTCCAACAGTGGGCCCTTCTGGGTGGGGTGCATTTCTTTCCTTGCCTCCATTTCCAGCTCTCCATATTCCAGATAACTAATTTTCCTTGTTTTCCAAAGAAACAACTCGCACCACCGTTAAATAAATTAGAGGAAAGAAGGGGAGATACAAGCCTTGTTTTTTTGCTGCTTTTCCCGTGTGCGGAGAAGGGAAGGTGGTGATTTTTAGTATGTCTGGCCTTACCCAGCCGCAAGAATGGAGTTAGACACCGTTTTTAGCAATGGGACCGACTTGTGGAGATTAGCTTTGGGCTACCGAGCCAGAATTCATACGAGTTTGAGCTTCTTATTTTCTTCTGTGCTTTAAAGGGAAATCTAGGCAGGGAAAAGAAGTACCGTAGAACCTTACCAGTGAGTGGGTTTTGCATGATCTCGGTGGAGTGTCTGGGAGGAAGGACTCAACTCCTGAACTCCTTCCCCACCTGTCCACAGGCTGGGCTGTGGCCTTGACCAGGAGCAGAAGGAGAGAGGAGACAGAAGAAGGGTAACCTGCCGGCCTTCCTTTCCCTCTGGCGCAACCAGAACTCCACACTTTTTGGGTTTCAATTTAGGGACCAGCAGACAGGGTCTCAGTGCCTGTTTAGGTTTTTTCCCTGCTTTACCTACCCAATTCTGGGAGTGGATTCGCGTTTTTTGATTTCCCTGTAGAAAAACAGACCTATTGTATTCTTGGGCACCTGCCCCCATCCTTCTCTTAAGCATTGGAAAAAGCAGCTTGTGTGGGAGGAAGGATTAGGGAGGCTTAACACCACGTAGGAGAGCTTTGCGGAGGATATGGTAAATCTGGTTGTAGGGTAGGCCTAGCGGTAGAAATTCACACGTTGAATTTTCAATATTAGAATATGTTATATGGCTTTCTTTTTTATTTATTTATTTTTTCCTTTCTTTTCTTGAGACAGGATTTTGAAGTAGTTCAGACCGGCCTTGAACTCACTGTCTGGTCCAGGCTGGTCCCAAACTCACGGTGATCCTCCTGCCTCAGCCTCCCTAGTGCGGGGATTACAGGCATGCACCATCAGGCCGGGCTGTTCAGGTTTCTGATGTACAATTTTTCCTATCCTGCTCAGGAACCTTTTCCTCGTCCGCCCAGGTCTGGTTACTCAGACTTGGATTATAAGTGGGGTGAGGTTTGGGTCCTGCTGGCGCCTGGCCTTCTAATTGTTCCGGCGCCAACCCACAGCTTAAGTGAGAATTTCTTTGGCCAAGAGGACCAAAGAACTAGGTCTAATTCTTGCCTTTCCTTTCCTGGCTGTGGAAATGCTGGAGCCAAGCCCACTGGGCATTAAATAAAAAAGGCTCCTTTCTTTCTGGATTCACTGTCCCTACAGCAACGCCAGACGGCGACTGTCCAGTCCAGCCCAGCCATGGAATTTAGATCGAGGCAGGGTTGGCGGTGGGGTTGGGGGACGTGGCCTTATCTGTCCAGCCCACACCCTTCACTGGGTGCGGGGGGAGGGTGAGGGGCTCCTTAGGGGCAGGTCCCTAATTCAGCTATCTCCAGGAGAAAGGGCACGAAGTTAAACCCCTCGTAGAGACCAGACGCGGACGCGGTGGGGCGATGCACTACGGCAAGGAGGGCTTATGGGTAGATTTACACGAAATATCTTGGGCGATGGGAGGGGGTACCTTCTGCTCCAGCGCGCATGTGCGTCGGAAACTTTTCTTTGGCTCCCGACCCCCAGCCCAGTCCCCCAACCGGGCATGCGCGGTTCACGGGCGGCCTCGCTGGGCGCGCCGGGAAGTGTGTGCGCAGAAGTAGGTCACGCGCCGGCGCGCGCGGGGCTCGCGGATGGGGCTCCCAGGGTGCCGAGCGCGCGCCCTCCGCCGGCACGCGCTGGGTGAGGCCGAGCCTGAAGCCCTGGCCTGGAGAGAGCCCTCAGGGTCAGGCCCATGAGTCGCTTAAGTGGGCAACGTTTGAGGGCTATAATAAGAAACGAGACGAGGGGGGCGGGGCGCAGGCAAGGGCTGCGGCCTGTGTTGACCATCGCTGCTGGGGCAGCAGCTCCATGGATTCCCTCGCACTCTGGCCCCTGCCCCTTTCCCCATACTCCTTTATTTGAATCCAGGTACATGGCTAGAGTACTTGGCTGTAGGATGATTTAGATGCTAAGCGTTTGAGGTGTCTGGACCTTTGTATAGGTTTGGAGCCTAGTCAGTTCCTTCACCTTTGTCCTCCTGAACTTCTTGCCCACTCACGCTGGGAATCAGACCTAGTGTCCTGTGCATGCTAGACAAGTGCCCTGCCACTGAGCTACAACCCCCCTCTCTTTCCTTTCCCCTTTTTTTTTTTGGCAGGACCGGGCTTTCAACTCACAATCTTGCACTTGCTAGGCAGGCACTTGTGCCACGGAGCTATCTGCCTGGCCCCTCCTTTCCCTTTTCATACAAAACTTTTCTTTAAAAACTGTCTTGGATTTAAAAAGAAAGAAAGAAACTATTGGCACTTGGCACTCTCAGTACTTTCTAGACTGTGCATTGACAGGTCTTCAACCAGCTTCCTGCTTCCCTGTCTCTTAAGCATGTTATTTGTTTGTTTAGTGCAGGGTGTCACTACACAGCTGGAACTCATAGTGATCCTCCTGTTTTCAGCCTCCTTGGCACTGGGATTACAGGCATGCACCACACCTGGACTAAGCATGGAATTCTTTGAAACAAAAGTTTGCACCAGGGATGTTAATCCAGGTTTAACTTTGTGGCTGGATGTAAAAAAGTGAAGGAAATAAGATTATTACTGAAACTGGGAAGCATTTATATTACAACTTTTAAAGACATTGACAAAAAGGGAGATTTCCTTCCCCCACCCAGCTACCTGTTCTGGACTTTGGATGGAAAAAAGATCTTGAGTCTTCTGCAGCTGCTTAACAAATCTTACTTACTGGTTCTGTTGAAGGATGATTATTCTAAGCTTTCCAATCTTATCACTCTTCTGTGAATATTTTATATATAAGCTCTAGAGTATGTCTGTAGCTTTCTAATAAGTGGACAAACTCATCTGAATGGTCATTCCTATCTTTAGCTGAAGACAGGACAGTACCAGTGCTTTAATCTGCTCCATAAGCTTCTTGAAGTCAGAATTAGACCCTGAGCTGATAGAGCAGAAAATCTCATTCTGGTCGTCTGGCATTTTTGTAAGGTTCCACCCCACAGCCATCTGGCCTGGCCTGTTCCCCAGTTAAAGAGCCAAAGGTGGCATTATATGCTTCCTTATTTATGCAGCACCATCTCTGAGGTATACATTGGTGTGCAGCTTTAGTTGCTTATGCTGCAGAAAATGGTTCGCTGGGCAGGGCTGATGACAGTGCTTCTATTGTATTTTGGGGTGGGAGGCTTATTTCCCAATGACTTTGGCCTACATTTAGAAATGCTTGCGTTTCGAGGCTGAACTGTTCAGGGACTATTAACTTGGAAGATAATTATACGGTAAAGTTTAAGAGGCCTGGGAAGGTGTAAAAGTCAGTTGGTCTAGCTGAAGACCAAGAGGCCACTCAGTACCTTGGGAGAAATGTCCATTGTTAATTTTACTTTTCAAAATTTCTTTGGCTTCACCATCCATAACAACATGTCCTTTTTTGTTGTTTTTGGTTTTTTTTTAGAGACACGGTCTTGCTATGCAGTTCAGGCTGCCCTTGAGCTTACTTTGTAGCCCAGGCTGATCTTGAACTCTGAACAGTTGTTCTGCCTCAGTTTCCCAAGTGCTGGATGTGCACCACCAAGCCCAGCTAACATGCCCATTTTTTAGCAACTGATACCAACTTCAGAATTTTTTTTTTTTTTTTTAACTTTATGTTATGGCCGGTTCAGCCTGCCCTGGGGGTGGGGCTGATGCAGCATGTGGTGCCAGGGATCGAACTGAAGTCCCTGCAGTTGCCTAAGCTTGCCTAAGTAGGTGCTTTAGACTGCTGGGCTATCTCGCTGGCCCCTTCTTTTTTATATTGGGCACAGTGGTATGCACCAGTTCTACCTGTTGGGGAGGCTGAGGCAGGAGGACCACTTGAGCCCAGGAGTTTGAGGCTAGCCTGGGCAAAAGAGTGAGACACTTACTCAAAAATAAACAAATAGGCATCCATCTTTAGGAGGAGTCCTGCCATGCAGGATGCCTGCTTTCTATTTTGTGATGAACCCAGTCCTCGTAAATAGCCCTTTTGTTTTTTACTGTTCTTCTCTTTAAGCCTAAAAGAACGTTGGTCTGCCCTGGTCATGAGTAGATATCTGAAGAACCAGGCAGATCAAGTCTGTTGGAGGCTGGAAAGGTGAAGCGGGGCTTTTTGAATGCTGAGCCTTCAGAAGATGGATGTAGGTGCCTCTGCTGCCTCCGTAACCCTCTCTGTGCCACAGATCTGGAATAAGGCTTGGACTTCATCAAGCCACTGACATTTGCTGCTTCAGACTGACCCACAGGTCTTCTCAGACACATTCACCCCAGAAATCTATCTTCTTGATGATTTAGTCCTGAAAGTACCATGGGCTGGGGGCTGAGAGTTACAGGGAAAGGCGCTGGCTAGGCCAGGTCTCCAATCCTAGAGTTCATATCCTAATTGCTCCTGCCTGGGACCATACCGCTTGACTCAGCCCAACCCTGCGCTTGTCACAGGCCCACAGTAACCCTTGCTGGGTCACGGCTCCCTCTTGTGTTTCTGTGCCGAGCTCAGCAGCAGCGCAGCCACCCCTACAATCGGACCTGGTTGCATCCTCACCCTGCCCCCCTTAACAAATCCCTTTTCCAGCTCCAAGTCTTCCCAAGCATGAGTCTGGGAGCCCCCCCCTCTGGGGGAACATTTGAGTAGGCTCCCTGGCCCTCAAGACCTCACAGATCATCTTCGTGAAACCTGAGGCTGGCCCAGGCCACTGCTTAAGCCTTTCTGCCCTTGGGGGCATCTGGCTGCAAGAATCCCAAAATATCCAGCCTTGTTTACCTTGGCTGCCTCCTCCAGGAATCTCTGAGCACTTGACAGATCTGACCCTGTGCCAAGGACAGGTGGGCAGACTATCCCTGAGAGACCAAGTAGTGATGGATCCCCAGCCACCAGCTGAGCTGGAGGGTGACAGAAATTTCTTCTTTGCTCTCTTTCCTCTGCGCGTGTGTGTTGGGGGAGGGGCTGGGGGCTGAACACATGGTTTTTGCTTTTGCACTGAGCTGCATACTCCCAGCCTTTTTAAAGTGTTAAGAATGGGTCTTGTTAAAGTTGCCGAAGGTGTCCTCAAACTTGAGATCTTCCTGCCTCAGCCTGCCAGAAGGTTGAACGACAGGTGCTTCACCTCCACACCCAGCCTTCAAGTGCTGCCCTTTACACTGCTGCCCTCCAGGCCCTGCTTTCCCTTGCATCAGTCCCCTTAAGTGGCCTACTTCCTTGGGTGACTTTGGTCATACTGTTGAGTCAGGAAGGCAGTTTGAAAAGCCACACTGAGCTGAGCATGTGCAGCCATGGGACCCGGGAGGACAGACGGGTATGAGTAACTTCCCAGCACTGGTAAAAAGTTGCCAGTACTCCTTCCTGTGTGTGTACCTGTATGCCTGTCCATGGAAGAAGGACAGCTAAAGATTTTAGGTTTCCATCTTGGACTGGCACAGTTTCACCAAAACAACCAGAAATACCCACCCATTCTCTGGGTGAGACCAGATGTGGTAGTACACGCCTATAATCCCAGTGCTGGGGAGGCTGAAACGAGAGGATCACTACCAGTGTAAGCTATATAGTGAGACCCAAATACATTTAAAAAAAAAAGCTCTCTAGGTGAATAATCCCCATTGGGATTCGTGATACTCATATGTTAACTGTTGAGGAGACTGAGGTTTAGAAGAAAGTCACTTAACCTCAGCCTAGTGGAGCAGAAGTGACCTCTGAGTCTGAGTGACCCCAAGCTGGTGTGCTTTTGCTTTTCCTATTTTGTTTTTGGTAATAGTGGGTGTTGAACCCAGAGGCTCTCTATGCTAGGAAGCGTATTACCACTGCCCTACAGCCCTAGCCTCCCTTTTTATTTTTTCTTTTGAAATAGGGTCTCGTTAAACTCCCTAGGCTGGCCTCAAGCTTGGGATCTTCCTGCTTCTGCTTTCCAAGTAGCTGGAGTCCAAGGCATGTGCCACTATGCCAGCCCAAATCAGTGTGCTCTGTCCTTTTTGCTACTGGTTGCCACTGCCTTTCTGACAGAGCCCGCTCCTCCTTTCTCTTTCCCCAGGACCATTCGGAGCCCAAGGCTGCCCACCTTGTCTCCTGCCCCTGCCCCTGGCCTGTGTACCTGCCCCACACTGACTCTGCCTCCAAAAGGACCATGCAGCTGGAGCTCAAAGTGGCCCTGAACTTCATTATCTCCTACTTATACAACAAGCTGCCCCGGCGGCGTGCAGATCTGTTTGGTGAGGAGCTAGAGCGGCTGTTGAAGAAGAAATATGAAGGCCACTGGTACCCTGACAAGCCACTGAAGGGCTCTGGCTTCCGCTGCGTCCACATTGGGGAAACGGTGGACCCCGTGGTAGAGCTGGCTGCCAGGCGGAGTGGCCTGGCAGTGGAGGACGTGAGGGCCAATGTGCCCGAGGAGCTGAGCGTATGGATCGACCCTTTTGAGGTATCTTACCAGATTGGTGAGAAGGGGACAGTGAAAGTGCTATACTTGGATGACAGTGAAGGTGGTGGCGCCCCAGAGCTAGACAAAGAGATCAAGAGCAGCTTCAACCCTGACGCCCAGGTGTTTGTGCCCATTGGCAGCCAGGACAGTTCCCTGTCCAACTCCCCATCGCCGTCCTTTGGCCAGTCGCCCAGCCCGACCTTCATCCCCCGCTCTGCACAGCCCATTACCTTCACCACGGCCTCCTTTGCTGCCACCAAATTTGGCTCCACCAAGATGAAGAAGGGCGGTGGGGCCTCCAGTGGGGGCGCCATGGGCAGCAGCGGGCCAGGTGGCCAGCAGCCACCTCCACAAGCCCCGCGCCTGGCCCGTTCTCCCACCAGCAACCTGCTGAAGCACAAGGGCCTGTCGTTGTCTATGCACTCACTCAATTTCATCCCTGCCAGCCCAGCACCCCAGTCCCAGCTCTCACCCAATGCCAAGGAGTTTGTGTACAATGGTGGCGGCTCACCCAGTCTCTTCTTTGATGGAGCTGAGGGCCAAGGCGGGGGACCTGGCTCCTGTAATAGCAGCAGCTTTGATGTGGCCCAGGTGTTTGGAGGTGGCACCAACAGCCTCTTCCTGGAGAAGACGCCTTTCGTGGAGGGCCTCAGCTACAACCTGAACACCATGCAGTACTCCAGCCAGCCGTTCCAGCCTGTGGTGCTGGCCAACTGACCACATGGGGCCAGAACTCCCCAGACCACCGGCAGGAGAGAGGGAAGGAGAGGCCGGCAGGGAAGGGGAAGGTACACAGGAAGACCGCTTGTCTTTTCACTCTCACGCCCGCAAAAAAGGATCCAGCACAGGCGGCATGGGCCGCTCCCAGAGCACCAAGTCGTTGAACTCCCCCCCTGACTGTCTTCCTGCCTGCCTCTGGTTTATTTGGTTGGTTTGAGTTTTGTATTTCTTTTTTTCCCCCCCGTGTAGTTTTCTATAGAGCATCTTTAGTTAGTGGCTTCTTGTGCTAAGATGGTCCAGATGTGAATTGCTGCTCCCTGCTCCTTCCCTCCCTCCCTCACACTCCTTTAAGGGTTGTGTGTTCAGACTCACAGGGAAGGAAGAGCTACAGCTGGTGCCAGATTCTCTTGGAGTCATTGGGAGAGGCTGGCCCCCGTCACTGCCTGTCTCCCAGTTATCCTCTCAAAGCCATCTGACCTCAGCAGGTCTCCTTGTGCCCCCCCCCCCCAATAGCTCTGACCCCAGCCCCTTTTCCTTCTCGGGCTGGGCCACCTGACATCCTACCCCTACCCCTAGAGCTGTGACTGACTCCAGGGAGGTTAGCACTGTGTTTAGTTGAGAGACTTTCATCTCTGTCCTGTGTCCCTGTCCCGCCATCCCTTCCTGCCCTAGACTGTCGTCATGCCCCAGGAGACCCAGCCACTAATACACGTGGCCTCTCTCATTAATGCAGCCCTTTCTTTGGGCCTGAGATTGTGGACAGGGAGGTGGGGTGAGCGTGCGTGTACTTTGTGTGTGTTTGCGTATGTGTGTGTTTGCATGGTTTGCTCTCCTGTTCCAAAGGATTCAAGCCATGTGTTGCCAGGGTGTGATTCCAGGTTGCAGCAAGTGCTTATTTATGTTCCAGGTTGGGATGGGCCAGGTGTGGCTGAGCAGTCCTCTTTGTAGGGCAGGACCTGTGGCGGCTGAGGCCGCTTAGGACACTCCCCAGGAAAAGCACTGCTGGAGGAACTGGTTTCCTGTCTGCCAGGGGATCTGCACTTCTGTTTGTTTTTGACCAAATTAAAAAAAAAAAAAAATCTAAAGGGCAAAACATATAGCTAAACCTCCAGCACTAGAGGTCCCTAGATTTCCCAGCCCTGTCACGTGGCCCTAGTGGGGGCATAAACCCCTCACCTGATCCCTTGCAGAGATGGGGCTGGAGTTGGTGCCACAGTGGGCATCCTGGACCTAGAGTGGCAATGTTCTGGTCTCTGGTCAGAGACGTCATCTGAGTGCATGTACACCCTGTCCATGAGCTTCTTGTACCTCTCGCCCTCACCCAAGCCATGCCCCTGCTGCTATGAGACAGGGCTTCCCTGATAGGCTGGGCAGAGCCCTCTGAGCCTGTGGCTGCAGGAAGGTGCTCGCCCTGGTGCCTCTGCAGAAGCAGGGCTACTAGCCCTCGGCAGCTTACTTGTTCCATGATGCTTTAGTAGGTGGGGGTGGTTGGCACCAGGGCACCATCTCCAGAGAGCACCCAAGCCCTGGCACCCTACACTGTACCACCTTGGGGACCTCAAGCAGGTGGCAGTGGGTCCAACCCAGCAGACACTGCCCGCCTCCTCTCCCTGCACTGGGCACTGGCTCTACCTCCCCCAGGGGGGCAAGGCCCTGGATTCTCAGCCCAGCACCATCTGCTCCCTGGCACCACGTGCCTAGTCCGGCCACCCTCACCCTCTTCCTCAACTCCCACCAAGGTGATAGGCCCAGGCAGACTACCTTTCTCTGGGATGGGATCTGCCTTGGCGGCGTGCCCCATAGGACATCAGAGCCAGGAAGGCAGCCCATGGGGTTTTGGGAAATCCACAGAAAGATGTGTGTTGAGGAACATGGCTCTGGCCTGGGCTTCAGGCCCAGCTCAGTCTCGTCTCAAATCCAGGCATTTTTGCTTCAATTTTATTTTTTTTAAAAAAGCAAAAACCTGCACTAATTTACCTGGTTTCGTAGGAAAACTTTTTTTTTTTTATTTTTTACATTTTTTGGTGTCTGTTTGTATTGAATAATTTGCTACATTTGTAAAATGTAAGAGGTATATATAATATATGTATATTTCTAACGTAAGAAACATAATTTTTTTCTTTTCAAGAGTTTTCTTAAGAGGAGAGAAACCAATATTTTTTCAGGAAAAAACAAACTTTAAAATAAAAAAAGAATAAAACTGTTTTCTCCCCTTTCCCCATCCTATCTGTCCCTCTTTCCCAGGAAAAGTCAAAGGTAGGTTATCTTGTAAAGAGTATACACTGTCAGTCTAGAATGGTGTCTTTTTCTCAATGCGGTGACTCTAGATTCTCTAGTTTTTTCCCTAGGGATGGGAAGTGGGCATTGAGGCAAGCGTGGAGAGGGGCCAGGGGAGCAGGGTAATAACCTTTTTTCTTTAGTGAAGGAGGAATACAATCAAGCATTTTGTATTCAGAATGTTGTGCAATATTTTGGAATGGAACATTGGTGTGTTTAGAGATTTAGTTTAAAAACAACAAAAAAGATTGATCAAATCTGTACAGTTTATATTGTTCCAGATTTTTTTAAGTTTGTATTAAAAGCATGATATGTAATACCCCTCTGCTCATTTGTTCTGTTTCTGAGGTCCCTTTGGGGATGGAGAGCACAGGGATGCATAGGTCTTGCCAAGCAGTTCAGGCTGGCCTTGAGCTCGCTCTGTAGCCCAGGCTAGTTTTGAACTTGGAATGATCCTCCGCCTCAGCTTCCCAAGTGCTGGGATTGTAGCCGTGCACCACCACACCAGTGGCCTGATGGTTTTTTAGTGCCACACCCTGTCCTTTTGCACATTGGAATCAGGTTCCATAAGGTGCTAATTCCTTTGAGAGCTGGGCCACCACCTCCCTCACCCTCAGGGCCACCCAAGGCCCTGAGCTGAGCTGGGCCGGAGGTATGTGAAGGTATTTGTGGAATCCTGTTAACCTTTGGAGCATTCTGATAGAAAGGGATCATCACATCACAGCTGCAGTTAGATTAGCTGCCTAAACTCAGAATCTGTGTGGTGAGGCTGTGGGTGTAACTAGTGTCTGGTGTGTACTTGGTCCTTCCGTCTGGAGTAGTGTTGGAAAAAGTCAGTGCCCACCTGTCAGACAAGTTAACAAATACTTTTTTTATTTTTTTAACGCTAACATTTTCATTTACTTATTTAAAGCTTATCTTTTTTTGAAAAAAATATTTATTTATTTATTTATTCATTCATGTTATGGCCGGCTCAGCCTGCCCTGGGAGTGGGGCTGGTGCAGCATGTGGTGCCATGGATCGAACCTCGGTCCCTGCAGTTGCCTAAGCCGGCGCTTTAGACCGCTGAGCTATCTCACCAGCCCTAACAAATACTTGATAATGGTGTGCCCATTGCTATGGGGGAGCAACCCTTCAAGCTGGCACAGGTGAGAAGCAGGGCTTAGAGGGCATCAATGCAGGCCCTGATCTCCACCCCAATGTGGGGACTGAGAGCCCTAGAGCCCAGTGTGGACCTGTAGACAGGGTCCCAAAAGGGCCGATGCCCAGTCCTCAGAGCCTCTCAAGGGGAGGGAGACCCTGGGCCTGGACACAAGGCCACTTCAAAGTCTCACCCTCTGGCAACAGCAAGAGGCCCAGCCTGTCTCGTGTCTAGGCTTCCTACTGGTTCTGCAGCCAGGGTAGGGCAGCTCCTCACCGGGCGTTGCCATAGACACATCCTGACTCAGCACTGCCACACAGACCTGAAGGGCAAGGGTAATGCTTGTCTTCCATACAAGTGATACATTTATACATTCAGCCCTCCCTTTTCTTCTCTGCTGTACCTGACTCTGAAGAGAGGGAGCAGAAAACCCTAAGGAGCTAGGGGCAGACTGTGGCCTCTGCTCTGCAAAAGAAAACCTTTTTTAGGGGCCGGCGAGATGGTTCAGTGGTCTAAAGCGCCTGCTTAGGAAAGCTCAGGCAACTTCAGGGACTGCAGTTCGATCCCCGGCACCACATGCTGCGCCAGCCTCACCACCAGGGCAGGCTGAGCCAGCCATAAAATAAGTAAATAAAGAAATAAGCAAATAAATAAACCTTTTTTATTTTTTACTTTTTTTGTGTATTTGGTACAGGGTCTCAAGGGGCTGGGGAGATAGCTCCATGGCACAAGTGCCTGCCTGGCAAGTGCAGTGTCGTGAGTTTAAACCCTGGTCCCACAAAAACAAAAAAAAAGATACAGGGTCTCACTACACAGTTCAGACCGATAGTGATTCTCCTGTTTTCAGCTTCCCCAGCCCTGGGATTACAGGCGTGCACCATCACTCCAGGTCTTGTTGGCTGGCTTGGCATGCTGAGGGGCAGGGCTGACACAGCCTGTGGTCCTGGTGATTGAACCCTAGTCCCTGCACTTGCCAAGCAGGCACTTCGTCTGCTGAGCTATCTCCGCGGCCCAAAGAATCTTATAGTAGGCTCAACGTGCCTTGCAGCAGCGCCTCTTCCTATCCCATCTCAAAAAATACTTCATTTATGTTCTTTGGGTTCTGGGGTAAGAGAGGGTCTCACTATATAGACCAAGCTCATCTTGAACTCACTAGATAGCCAGGCTGGCCACAAATTCTAATCCTCCAGCCTCAACCTCCCAGGTGCTAGGAGTACAGGTGGGCACCACCGCACCCTGATCAGTTCCTCCAGGTACCTCCCATCTGCCCTGGAAACGATCAAAAGCAATTTTAGCACAGCTCCACACTAGGGGTCTGGGTGCCCCCAGATCTGAGACAGCTTCCTGGAGGAGGTGGACAGAGGACAAGTTAGCAGCAAGGAGAAAGGCAAGGCACTGTCCCTGCCCAGGGAGCCTGGGGCCAGTGAAGAGATGACCATCTCCTTAGCACAGCTTCCAGAGCAGGCATGAAGGCACACATGTGTAATCCCAGCACTCAGGAGGCTGAGGCAGGAGGACTACCTGAGCTACCTAGCAAGACAACCCTTCCCCCTTTATTTTTTTTTCAACTGCAAGAAAACAGAAAAGCACCACTTCCAATTCCCCACCCTGCCACTTCCCAGCCGAGGGATCTTCAGCGAATCACCCCAGACCCTTGGGACCTGAGTTTCCTCCCCTCTAAAACAGAGCTAATAAATTATACCTCTTTAGGAAAATAATGAGTGGAAAATGCTGAGTACATGAGTTGGCCTGGAGCAAACAGATATGAGGCAAGTAGCAGGCTCGCCATCATGGTCATTAGGGGGCGACTTGTCCCAACGGCCAGCCCAGCCCAGCAGCTTTCTGGTCCCCATAAACAGGCTGAATTCCAAGCTCGCCTGCACCAGGACCAGGTGAGGAGGAAAAGGAAACCAAGGCAGAGAGCGTCTGCACTGCTTCTCCCTGGCATCCGCCTTCCAGAGAGCTCCTGGACCCTCCTCTCCAGGGCTCCTGCCTCTTACTTTGGGAGGCCGGGCCCACCACGTGGGTCCCCGAAACCTCTGGGAGTTTCTTCCCAGAGAAGAAAAGGCAAACTGCGGCATGAGTCAGCACCCCTAGGGCCCACAGATTCCACTCATTGTCTCCCAAGAATGAGCCCAGGGTGAAGGAGCACCTGCCCTCCTGCCCTCCTCTCCCTGGGCCTTGCAGCCAGACTGACCAAATCCTGCCCAGCCACGGCCTGTGAACAGGCTGTGCCCAGACTGGAGGTCCACAAGGCCCTGGGTGACCTGAGCCTGCCCTGCTGTTCCATCTGGAGAATTTCACTGCCAGTGAGAGAAGTGGGCTTCAGGCCATGGAAGCTGCTAGCTCACTGTGCAACTATGACCCTCTCCCCACATCTGTCCCCTGGCCACAGTGGGGCTGGGGATGGCAAGGCTGGTCAGCAAGGCCAGGCAGGTTGTTCCCAGGCCAGCACCTCTTCCTGCACTGAGAAGTTGCCTAGAAGGACCCTGCATGGTGGCCCCTTTCCCAGGGATAAGGGGACTAAGATGACAAACAGGCCCTTGGGGCACAAGAACCTCCTCAGGTTCCTGCCTGCTGGGCTACGCTGGCATGGAAGTCTGGGCTTGGGCTAGAGAAAAGGCCTGGCCAGGTGACCTAGACATTGGGGTCCTCTTCCAGCACCACCCTCATCTCCTCTGTTCCATGGTCCATGCTCAGCATTCAACGTGGAGCCCAGGGCCCAGGGTGCATCTGATACTGTTAGCACCAGTTTGCCCCAGTGCATGTGCCCCTGTGCTCCATCCCACCACAAGGGAAAAGAGAACATGGAGCCCCTCCTCGGCCTCCACGTAATGCTGGCACTATTCAAGGGAGCAAAGTCCCCACCTTGTGATTTAAGATTCTGGGGTCTGGGGAGATAGCTCCATGGCACAAGTGCCTGCCTGGGAAATGCAAGGTCGTAAGTTTGAACCCCAGTCCCACAAAAAAAAAAAAGATTCTGTTGACTAAATGAGAAGAAGCCTTTCAAAACGAAAAAGAAACTGGGATGCAGGAAAGGAGAAAAGAAGAAGGAAAAAGAAGAAGTATAGATAGATAGATGTAATAGATAATATATATACAAGACAGTTAAGGTAATTATAGAACTAATTATATAGTGGGGGTGGGGTACCAGGGATCAAACTCATAGGCAAGCACTTATGCCACTGAGCTACTGAGCTATCTCCCTGGCCCTGGTTTGTGCTAATATTATTTGGACAAAAAAATATTGTTTGGGCAATTAAGTGCCTATACCTTTTTTTTTTTTTCTTTCTTTCTTTATTTATTTATTTGTTTGTTTGCTTGTTGTGTTTGTTTGTTTGTTTCTTTATTTATTCATTTTGTGGCTGGCTCAGCCTGCCCTGGTGGTGGCGCTGGCGCAGCGTGTGGTGCCGGGGATCGAACTGCAGTCCCCACAGTCGCCTGAGCCCTCCTAAGCAGGCGCTTTAGACCACTGAACCATCCCACCGGCCCCTTTTTTTTTCTTTTTGAGACAGGGTCTCGCTATGCAGTTCAGGCTGGCCTTGAGCTCACTTTTGTAGCCCAGGCTGGTCTCGAACTCACACCAATCCTCCTGCCTCAGCCTCCCAAGTGCTGGGATTACAGGCGTGTGCCACTGCGCCCGGCTCGCCTATATATATATATATATTTTTTTTTTTTTAAATGTATTTGTTTATTTTTTTTTAATTTTATTTATTTATTTATTTGTTTGTTTGCTTGTTGTGTTTGTTTGTTTCTTTTATTTATTCATTTTGTGGCTGGCTTAGTCTGCCCTGGTGGTGGCGCTGGCGCAGCATGTGGTGCCGGGGATCGAACTGCAGTCCCCGCAGTTGCCTGAGCCCTCCTAAG
>PVKN010006528.1:0-28343 GCA_004027915.1 Capromys pilorides
TTATTTGTTTTTAAAAAATTTGTACCTACCTCAGAAAAATTAATAATTTTTATTATTTCAAAGTGCCAACCTTATCTGAACCTTTAGTTTATTGCTGATGTTGTCCATATGGGAATCACTTTGAGAACCATTGATGTAAATAAGAAATACTGGGTAGAATCATTTTTGAACACTCTGAAACAGACCTTTGAATCAGAGAAGATTATATAGTTAATAAAGATATTTCTGTAGTAGCAACATAGAGGATTGAGAAAGAAGGGTGATAGATAGAGAGGTAATTAAAACCATTCAATTGAGACAGCCCTGAAATCATGAGTGCCTGGTGGTAATGGAAATAGGAGAAGTATAAATATGAGTTATTTAAAAAATAGTTTACCAGAGGGCCTGTGAGATAGCTCAGAAGACCGAAGTGCCTGCTTAGACAAGATGGGACCGCGGTTTAATCCCTGGCACCACAAGCTGAGCCTGCCAGAGTCAGGGTGTAGTGACATATGCTTGTAATCCCAGCAGTGGGGAGGCAGAAAGCAGGAGGATCACCATGAGTTGGAGCTGCGTAGTAAGATCCTGCAATAACCAAATAAGTTAAAAAAAAAAAAAAAAAATTATCAACGCTACTTAGAACAGGTAGTCATAAAGTCCTTATGATGTGAATCATTTCTAAAATGAGAAATTGCCTGCGGAGATAGCTTAGAGGTCTAAGCACCTGCCTGGCAAGCGGAAGGACCTGGGTTCAATCCCCAGTACTGCATGCTGTGGGGTGTGCCACTGGGCCACCAAGACCAGCTGTGGTGCATGCCTGTAATCCCAGCACTGGAGAGGCTGCAAGAGGAGAATCACTATGAGTTCGAGCTGCATAGTGAGACTCCCTATACCAAATACATAATTTTTTTTAAAAGAGAGTTTAGAGATAGTTGAGGAATAGTTTTTCAAACTCCATTAAAAGGTCAAGTCATCCATTCGTATGGATAGCATAGGTCTACAGTGTCTTGATTGAAATTCCAAACATCCAAGAAATCTTTAACTACTTTTGTCTTCATTTATCTTGTGAATATGTATACATTGATTTTTTTCATCAAGAAATATTTCAGCAGATAAGGGATTATGGATCTGTGCCAATACCAATTTTAGAGATTTAATTTTTAAATAGCACAACTCATTCCTTTAAGTTATGATTTGTTAAAGTAGTTTACTTCATATATCATTACTAATATATCATAAGTTTACTTCACATACTATCTTCTCTGAATAAAGAGAATTCAAAAGCTGAAAATTCTAAAGCCAGGTGGGGCTCATGCCTGTAATTCCAGCACTCAGGAGGCTGAGGCAGGAGGATGATAGCAAAATCAAGGCCAGTCTAGACTATTTAGTGAAACCTTATCTCCAGAAACAAAGATAACCAAAAAACTGGCTGGGGAGATAGCTTAGTGGTCTCGAGAGCCTGCCTGGCAAGCACAAGGACTAAGGACCAGTACTACGTGCTTACTGGTACCACATGCTGTGCAAGCCCAGAACGCTGGACCTGCCAGCTACCAAAACGGCATGGTAGCGCCTGCCTATGATCCTAGCACTGGGGAGGCTGAGACAGAGCCAAAGTCGCTGTCTTCTTTTTTTTGTCCTGTTTTTTTTTTTTTAGACAGGGTCTCATTGTGCAGTTCAGACTGGCCTTGAGCTCAGTTTGTAGCCCAGGCTGATCGATCTCTCTCTCTCTCTCTCTCTCTCTCTCTCTCTCTCTCTCTCTCTCTCTCTCTTTGAGACAGGGTCTTGCTATGTAGTTCAGGCTGGCCGTGAGCTCTCTTTTGTAGCCCATGCTTATCTTGAACTTGCACTGATCCTCCTGCCTCAGCCTCCCAAGTGCTGGATTTACAGGCATGCGCCACCATGCCCAGCTCCAGGCTAATCTAACTCATGAGGATCCTCTTGCTTCAGCCTTCCCAGTGCTGGGATTACTGATGTGAGTCGCCACACCTGACTGACTCTAAATGTAGTTTTGCTGTATTTTCCAGTCTAGTTTGGAAGTCCTGGACTCGAGATGTCCTCTTGCCTCAGCTGCCTAAGTAGTGGGGAGTACGTGTGTGCCGTTAGACCTGAACTTGTCAATAATAGCTAAAATTTTCAGCCTTTTAGCATATCATTCTTAGAAATTTTATTTGAATCTTAACTATTAAACATAGAATTGAGGATTGATATACTGGCCTAGCAACATGGTGATTTTTTTTTTTTTTTAATTGCCACTCCATAGTAACTCAATTTTCTGGAAGAATTTAGTAATAATCCTGTGTCCACCTTTGGGGGAGGAGTTGCAGCTCTATTGTGGCTATTCTTCAGAAAATGGCAAAATGACTGGGTCAAAGTTAAGAATAACTTTACAAATACATCTGTGATAGAAGGTATGCAAGAAATCTAGCTCTTAGGTTTAATCGGTTCTCTAGTGAAATCTGGTTGACTGTATGAGAAAGTGCGCACGCAGGTGTGTTTTTTTCAGGAAGAGATTGTATTTGTGATATCTTTGTTTTCATTATAGAATGGCATATGTGAATATAATCTTCCCAAATTGGGAGCAGTATATAAAAATGGTATTCCTGAATGCTCTTGATGGGTTCTTCAATTCTGTATATCTTTGCTTTTTACAGAGATTGACAGAATCCTTTCTGTGTTACTCTATAATATATAGTAGCCTTTTCTTTTGTTGACCTTTTGCCTCATAAGTTACTTTTTCTTTACCATAACAAATGAATTGTAGATTACAGGCCAGGTACCTGTCCATATTTCCATTGCACCTTTTCTGCATCTATTTGATTTTTTTTCTTTGTTCTTTATTTCTTCTCCTTTCTTTACTTTTCCATTTCCATATTTATCCTCCTTCTCTCCTTCCTTTTTATTTTAATTTTAGCTTAGTTCATTAATTCTGTTTTTAGGTCGGATGATGAGCAGAGCTCTGCGGATAAAGAGAGACTTGCCAGGTAGGAGAACAGTGTATTTTAGCATGATGAAGCAGATGCTGCTGCTTTTTCTGTCCTTTTTCTTACCTTCTCTTTTCTTCCCCTTTCTCTTTGTATTTTCCCTATCTGTGACAAGAGAGGACAAGATTTTTTAGAAGTTTGAGTGTTACAGGAACTTTGGCTTCCCCTTCAGAAAGTGGGTGAGTTGAGGGAACTTTGCTTAGGAATTTAAGAAATTGTTATTAAAGTATTTTCTTTTCCTCTTATGTCAGCCTTTTTTCACAGAACCAAAAGAATTTAGAAATAATATACCAATGCTAGATGGTGCTTTACAAGGAAAATACTCATCAGAAATCTAGTAAATATACTTGTAGTCACAAGTAATTCTCAGTATTGAAACCTCAGGCATTTACTCTGCACCTCTCTAGAAAACTCACTTGTGTTTTCCTATGTGGACTCTGAGCCTAGATTACTGGTTGTCACAGAGAACTGGAATTGGTGATTAAAACCTTGTGATTTACCAGAAAAGATTTTAACTTTCTTGATATGACTATTTGAAGATTATGTTTCTGTGCTTCAGTATCAGAAGTCTGTCAGGTACTAGGGCAGTGGGCACTTTTAACTTGGAGAGTAGAATTTTATGTATCTAAGGGAAAGTTACTAAAAATGAATGTAAGTTCTAAGACTTTTCTGCCATTAAAATTTCCTGTCATTTCAAATCTAACCTTTTAACACTTTCCCTCTTCAGAAACTAACTCATCTTCATGTGGCAAGGAAAGTGCTGCATTGGGAATGAGGGTAGCTAAAAGTCCTCAGTTTGCTCATTTTCTTTTCTTTTTTCTTTTGCAGAACTGGGGATTGAACTCAGGCCCTTGCACTTAGTTTGCTCATTTTCTTAAAAAGAAATTTATGTTAGATTAGTACTTTGGGGCTGGGTATATAGCTCAGCAGCACAGCACAGTGCCTGCCTGGCAAGCTTGAGACCTAAGTCTGATCCTCAGTACCCCCCACTTGTGTACTAGTTTGTTTTTTTTCTTTTTTTTAAAAAGAACTTTTGTTTAGGTAGAATTCTTTTTGTTTGTTTATTTGTTTAGGTAGAATTTTTAAGTGATAATAGAAGGAAAGAAATGTGACAAAGCAAAACTGTTCAGGTGGAAACAAACACACAAAACTTTGTCAGATTCTCCTTAAGGCATCCCAATCCTTGTGGAGGACACTGTGCAGAACCTTCTCGACTTTTCAGAATTACTGTTTGAAAAATTCCTGCATTTTCTCTCTCAAAGGTGATATCATTCTGACTCAGTTTTGAGGAATGTGGTCTACTTAACCTGGTGAGATTCAGATTCTTTTTCCAGGTCTTTAAGCATTTCCCTCTCACTGTACTTCTACTCCCCAGTTCACTTTGTCCCACTGTGGGGACTCATGTGACATCATAGTCTCTTAAGTTCACTACACTGGCCTTGGACCCAGATAAAGAAGGTAGAGCTTTGTGCTTCAAACTTCAAAACTGCCCAGTTCTGCCTTTTCATGACAGAAGGATAACACTTAGAAGATAGCAACATTTTTTGATCAAAGGGATCCATACTATCATATCTTATGTCAGCTGTTGAGCAACATATTTGAATTGACAAAAATTGGTCATTTTCTTTTCTATTTTTTGAATAATTTAGTTAAAAGGAAAAGCTAGGGGTCAGGCTTTTAGCTGTATAAGCACCTGTCTGGCAAGCAAGTACAAGGTCCTGAGTTCGATCCCTGGTACCAAACAAACCAGTTAACTAGTAAACCATTTTTGTGATCAGCCAAGGTGAGATTATTTGTCACTTAACAGCTAAATTCAGTCAACATTTTTAAGTACTATTATTTTTTATAAGTTTCTTATTCTGAGGGAACAGTAATTTATGTACATAGGCAGTGAAGTTTCCAGGAGATAAAATTGTATCTGCTTTTTCTCTGTTTACTTTGTTAGCTTCTGTTTCATGCTTGTTCTGCATGAGAAGTTGGCAAACTTTAACTGCTGAGACTTAAGCATCATTAAACCTACATACTACGTTCTTCAGCAGCTTACTTGGTAACCATATCACTCTCTTTGCTACCAAATGACCAGACGTGACCACCGGGGTGGGGCTTCTCTCTCTCTCTCTCTCCATGCAGGGAAAACCATAGTGAAATTGAACGGCGGCGGAGGAACAAGATGACAGCTTACATCACAGAACTGTCAGACATGGTACCCACCTGTAGTGCGCTGGCTCGAAAACCAGACAAGCTAACCATCTTACGCATGGCCGTTTCTCACATGAAGTCGTTACGGGGAACAGGCAATACGTCCACTGATGGCTCCTACAAGCCGTCTTTCCTCACTGATCAGGTCTCTGGGACTTGGAACTATGAGAGCTTCTAGATCTGGTTGAATCTGTTGAAAGTTTTGATTTTGGGGGACAAGAATTCACCTCTCAGGAAGAATGCAGACCATGGAAAAAAGAATTTCAGTCCTTGGCTATCATATTAGTAGGTATTGGAGTGTAAGAAGTAGAGAAAAGTTGTGAAAACCATTTATTCAGCTGGTAGGTATTTTAGAACTTATCTTGCAAATACAGCCTGTAAAGTGAAAAAAGAAGAGTAATCTCTCAAAGAGAGAATACCATGTCCAGTGAATTAGTTCTCTTTCTTAACTTTAGAATTGCTATAAATCTTTTTCTAAACCCTGAAACAGCTTCTAGTTTTAGTGAAGGAGGGAGTCTACTAGGTAGTCAGTGTTGCTCAGGAATGTGCTGTATAACATTTGATGCTCTGAGAAAAACAGAGAAGAGGAAGACAAATACTTCCTGCTTTTGAGCACCTCAGTCTGAGTCTAATTATGCAAGTAAGGGCCAGCCAGATAGCTCAGCCGATTAAAACATCTGCTTAGGTAGATGCAGCGGCCCGTTGTTCAATTCCCGGCCTATAATGCCGCCCACCCCAGGGGTGCACTGAGTCAGTGATTGAAACTGCGTGTTGTGGCACACACCTATAATCCCAGCACTTGGAGGCTGAAAGCAGGAGGATCACTACAAGTCTGATCGTGTAATGAGATCCTGTAGACCCTGTACTAAAATACATAGAATATACATGCAAGTAGCTGGATGTACACGAGGTTAAAAATATGAGGAAGGTGCCTTTAGCACAGAAATATATTTTCCCTTTATTAATAATTTGTGTGTGACTGTGTATTGGAAAGATAGCTAAAGAGCATTGAATGGCCAGACTTTAGTGAGGGTGATGAGGCAAAACTTGTTTTTGTTATTAATTTTGAGTTTTTTGCACATGCACGCTTGAGTGTATATGTTTTGGGGCAGTGTCTTGTTGTGTAGTCCAGGCTAGTCTTGAACTCGGTATATAGCCTAGGCTGGCCTTAAACTCAAGACAAACCTCCTGCATTAGCTTTTTGAGTGCTGGGATTATACCTATGCACCACCACACCTGGTTCTTAAGATAGGTCCTTGGTAAATTGACCAAACTGAACTTGAACTAGAGATCCTGTTGCTTCATCCTGCTGAGTAGCTGGGATTGCAGGTGTGCACCATTGCTCCTGGCAATATATTGTCTTTTGATTACAGTAGTAAGAATAACACATGGTCACAGTAGAAAAATTTGAAAAAACATAGAAAGGATGAGGAAGAAAAAGCTTACGTTGCAGTATCACAACTTAAGTGAAAGAAGTGGAAAAAATTTAGTTTGGGAGAAAGAAATAAGAATTATCTAAATAAGCACATGTAGCACATTTCATAGCTGTATATGTTGTAATAGTTAATTTACTGAACACCTACAGATACTGATTCAACAAACTTCAGTTATATCCCATTTGTAGGAAAGTCAGGTGTTTTTTACTCTGAAAAACAGAATGATGAGATAGTCTAATTAAGTATATCATGAATACAAGGTCAGTTTTACAATTAGAGGTACAGTAGTAAGGCTTGTGCACGTGAGAGTAGTGTTCTAGATTTTTAAAATAACTTTGAGCAAAACCTTAGAGGTGTGAGAGCAATTGAATTATTCAAAAAAAGTCAAGTAATTTAGCGTGTGTTAGGAGATGAAATAGGAAGGTAGGCTAGGACCTTATGATGGAATACTTAGATAATAGGTTAAAGAATTTTAAGTTTTAGGCAGTGAAGAGCTAGGATTGGAGAGGGCAAAAGCACTGAGACCATGTTTAGTGGGATAAGGTAACTGGACAGTGACATAGTACTGGAAGGTAGAATTGTTAGGGAATGTGAGGGAGAGTAAACTTTGAGGTTTCTAGGCTAAGGACACAGTTAATCAAGAAAAAGAATACTGGAAAATGTAGAGGTCACTATTTGCATGTGGATATGATTGTAATTTTTGAAGTGTTGCTACTGAGTTGCAGGTATAATACCAGTTCGGAAATGTTTAACAGATACTTAGAAATTAGATTTGTTGAAAGTTTAAGAAAAAGGCAGGTTTCAGGATGTGGACTTGGGTATCAATTTCATAATGTGAAGAAATGGATATGATTTCCCAGGAAGGAAGGGGATGGAAAGAGGTCTGCGCTTAAGACTTTTTTTTTTTTTTTTTTTTTTTTTTTTTGCGTTTAAGACTTGAACAGAGGAAAAGAAGCCTAAATTTAGCCGAGAAAGAAATAAAATTGGAGTGATAACTCATTGAAGCAGCTAGGGGAAAATAAAATGAAGGGAATAGGATGGACAGTATTGTGAAATTTTGTAAGAAAGTTGAGGTTTTGTTTGTTTGTTTGTTTGTTTGTTTGTTTGAGACAGGCCTTCACCATGCAGTTTGGGCTGGCCTTGTGCTCACTTTTGTAGCTCCCAGGCTGGTCTCAAACTCACAGAGATCCTCCTAGCTCAACCTCCTGAGTGCTGGGATTATAGATGTGTGCCACCATGCCCATTCTGGGCCACATGGTGGACACCTGCATCTGAGGCCAAGACAACACACATGTTGGGCCAGGGATTGTGCTTACCAGGTAGGTGCTTCTGCCTCTGAGCTGTCTCTCTGGCCCCAAGAAATTGAGTTTAAAAATGATAAAGTACCAGCCCAGGAAAAGGAATTTACATTGGCAATTAAGAGAACACTTATAGGGCCGAGGATATAGCTCAGTGGCACAGCGCCTGCCTGGCGAGTACAAAGTCCTGAGTTTGATTCCTATCAGCCCCCAAAAGAGAACAGTTATAAACTTAAGAAAATTAATATGGTGGTGTTGAGTGGAGATTGCAATGGGATTCACAACTAAATAAAAGATAAGAGAACAGAAGCATTAAATGTTAAATTATTCTTAGTGTATAGTTGGCACTGAACAACCAAACTGAGAAACAAAGTGAGGAAATATTGTATTTATAGGTCTAAAAGTAAAAAGAAAAAGTGGCTATACTGGTGATAAGATCCTTAAAAGAGACCAGAAAGGATGGTATCAAAAAGTCAGTTATTATTGGTGATAAGAATTTTTATTTTCCCTCTCTCAGAGGATGAGATAGTGACATGGAAATTGAGGAAATACTGAATGAAACTTCGTTATTGATGGAAGTAATTACTTTAGGGTGGAAAACTGTTGCTGTGGATCAAGTACAAGCCAGTAGTTGCTTATGGAGATACACATATGGCCTGAAAAATCTTATCTCAAATAAATAGAAATAATTGGTTGTTTAGAATTCATTATTAATTTTTATTTCTTTTCTTTGGCCAGGAGCTGAAACATTTGATTTTGGAGGCAGCAGATGGCTTTCTGTTTATTGTCTCATGTGAGACTGGCCGTGTGGTGTATGTCTCAGACTCAGTCACTCCTGTTTTGAGCCAGCCACAGTCTGAATGGTTTGGCAGCACACTGTATGATCAGGTGCACCCAGATGATGTGGATAAACTTCGTGAGCAACTTTCCACTTCAGAAAGTGCCTTGACAGGTGAGAGTTGTGTGGATAGAGAACAATTGGGAAGTTTTCTCTTTTTTTCTAAAGCATAACAGGTGTTTAAGCTCAAATTGTTTTTAAATCTGGCAATGTTTCCAGATATATCTCCTTTAGTAGAATCAGTCCTTTTTATTCAGTGTAGCTGCTTTATACCTTATCTTTAGAAAAGGCTTCATTGATGATAATGCTCATATAAACATCTTTTTTTTTTTTTTTTTGCGGCATGAGGGATTGAACTTAGATCCTTGTGCTTGCCAGGCAAGTGCTTATTCTGCTGAGCTGTCTCCCCAGCCCCTAAACATCTATTTTTAAGCTTAATATTATTGTAAATAGAAGAATAAAATCTAACCTTGTAGTAAGTCTTTTTCCTCCTATACTAAGAGAGTCATCTATGCCTCTACCTCATTTGTATGGATAAGTTACTTGGTATTTTTTCTACCCACTTGTGATTGGTTTGTGCTTAGGTTCTCTGATAACAGACTTTATAGAGAAGTGGCTATTGGTCAGTATGTAAGGTGTGTTTTGCTGCCTGCCTGTGTGGCTGACTGCTAGCTGGTCTCCCTCTCTTCCCTCATTACTTTCCGTTCCTTCCTTCTATAAATGTGCTATTATCTCTCACTGTATAGTTTAGGCTGCTCCTGAATTCTCTGTGTAGCCCAGGCTGGCCTCAACTTGCAGTAATCCTCTTGCCTCAGCCTCCCAAGTGCCGGAGTTGCAAGTGTGTGCCACCATTCCTGGCCCTACTTCCATTTTAATATGATCCAGTTCTTTTGCCAAAACTTGACTGGAGAAAACAAGTTATATATGTTTCTGAGCAACTATAGGAAAAGTTTTAAAGTGAGAGCAGATAAAAAAAAGTGGTAGTTCAAATACAAAAATTCCAATATGGTCATACTAATGTTGGTGTTCATTTTCCCCTCTTTTTGGGGTAGCTGGTACTGGGAATCAAACTCACAACCTTGAGCTTGCCAGGTAGGCACCATGCCACAGATCTGTATCCTAGGTTTTCTCCTCTTTTATTTTTTACAGATTTTTTTTTCCCAGTTCTTCCTTTCTCCCAAAAGTTATTTTTGGTTTCTATAAAGGAGAGAAACACTTTTATTTTAAGACTGATATGTGTTTTTCTTTTATATGTGTGTTTCTGTATCATACTCCTACCATTCCTTGCATAGGGTTATTTTCCATGTTGCCTTTGAACTTATGGTGATAGTCATAGATGAGATTAAAATACTTTAGGCTTGAAAAGAACCTACCTGCTGCTTGGCCTGTTCTAACAAAGGTTAGATGGTATGAATGGGGTGCCTCCTTATAATCCCCTCCAGTATTGCTTCCTTCCCCACTGGTGAGAATGCACTTCAGATTGCTCTTCACACCCTTCTTCAGGGCGCATCCTGGATCTAAAAACCGGAACAGTGAAAAAGGAAGGTCAGCAGTCTTCCATGAGGATGTGTATGGGCTCAAGGAGATCATTTATTTGTCGAATGAGGTGAGTGTCACATAGAGGATTGTGATTTGGCACAGGAATAACCAAGAGCTAAAGTTTTTTGGTTTTTTTTTTTAAGTTTTTATTTCTGTCCAAGGAATTAACATTTTTAAATCTAAGTTCCAAGCTGGATTAAATGTAATTCTCAAAACCCAGACAGATTATAGCACAAAATAAAATATTTGATAAGGGATCTAACATTTCCTGAACTTGTCTTCTGCCAGACAGTGTTATTGGTGCTTTATGTCTGTCATCTTAATTTCATCCCCACAGCTGCTCTATGGAGTAAAATTCCTGGTTACCATTCTGTTGATTAAAAACTGACTCAAAGCAGTTAATTTTCCAAGATTCCATTGACAGTATCTTACACAGAATTTTGTTATAATGCATAGTAGTTTGACTTTTTTTTTTTCTTCTGTATTTAGGACAGGGTCTACAGGATCTATAGGGTCTCACTATATAGATCAGACTGGTGGTGATTCTCCTTTTCTCAGCCTCCCAAATGCTGGGCTTAAGGGTGTGTGCCACCATGCCCAGTCTCAGTTGCCTGTCTCAGCGCACCCCCACAGGCAGGGCAGCGTAGTGTGCCCTGCTGCACTGGGCCTAAGCAGTTTTAGTCCGCTGAGCTAGCAGGCCAGCCCATAGCAGTTAGACTCTTAAAACCTATATTTTTTTTACCCTTTATATCTCCAGGCAGCACCCGTATACTCAAACCATTTCTATATTATTTTTTTTTTTTAATTTGAGGTATCTTTTAAGTCCTTAAGTTACTATTTAATGTTTATGAATTATATGCTGTACTGTACATTTTAGGATTCTATAGAAAGGATCGCGATCTATTCCACACAGGTAGAAAAGTTACCTCTTAGTGTTGGGGGTATACCTCTGATAGAGTGCTTGCCAGACATGTGGGAGAGGAGAGGTAGGGGAGAAAAAATCACTCTCTTCCTCTTTGAGCCCCTGATCCCTCCTCCTTTCCCATTTTTCCTACCCCACATGGATTTTTGGCACTGGGGATTGAGCCCAAGGTTTCACATGGCTGAGGCAATCACTCCTGCCACTAAGCTATCTCCTGAAAAGTCCTCTCTTAACTGTAGTTACAAGACTAAGTTCAGGTTGTATTCTTAAGTTCAGGTTTGTTATAATGAAGGTTGCTTAGTACAGATGATAGGTAGGATATTAAGTAAGGTTTTGTGGCTGAGACAGCTGGTGCATACCTAAGAATCTCATAATTGGAAGCTGGAACAGGAATATAGACAGTTCAAGACCAACTTGGGTCAAGGCCAGTCTCTGAGCTACGTAGTGAGAACCTGTCTCAACCCAAAACAAAACAAATAAAAAAAAAAGAAAAGAAAAGAAAAGAAAAAAGAAAGAGAAAGGTTTCTTGGAAAAGCTAGAAAATTGCATTAATGGTTTAGAGTAGTCCCTGGCCTGAGACTGCTCAATTTTCTTTGAATTCATACTGTTCTGTGGATTCAAAATCCAGCTTTGGTATTACCTTCTGAAACCTTGGACAGGGTACATGATTTTTTTTTAGCTTTGACTTTGTCTTCTAATATTGATATTAATACTGACTTCATAAAGTTACGATGCTTAGATCAGTTAACATATACAGCAGGCCAGATAGCTCAGCAGACTAAAGCGCCTGTTTAGATAGGCTCGGGGCCAGGGGTTCAATCCCCTGCATGCCATGTGCCAGCCCTGCCCTGTCATGGTGCATGCCTGTAATCCCAGCACTTGGGAGCCTGAAAACAGGAGGATCATTACAAATTCAATCTGTGTAATGATACTGTACCAAATACATTTTAAAAAAATTAAAAAGAAAAAAACATATACAAAGATACTCAGAGCATGGCACATGTTAAAATCTTTGCAAGTTTTATTGGTTTTATTTTAAAGAAATGAGAGAGGGAAAGTAAGATTGGAGAGAATGTCCCAACATGTATGGATATGACTAATGTAAAGAGATAGGCAGGAGCAAGGTTAATAATAATGAAATATGGCAGATCAGAGTTCCCATAGAACAGGAGCCAACAACATATATATAAATTTTATTGGAACATGGCCTTCCCATTCCTTTACGTATTTCCTGTGACTACTTTAACACCATTACGCCAGAGCTGATTAGTTGCAATGGATTGTATGTTCACAAGGCTGAAAATATTTACTGTCTGATCCTTTATAGAAAATACCAACTTTTGCTGTAGACGATCTCCACATTTTGAGAACATATGAGATAGCCCCTCACCATTATCACACATATCCAGGGCCTTAAATACTGAGCTGTATTCCCAGCCCTTTTTGTTTGTGATAAGTTTTCGTGAGGTAGCCCATAAGGAACTTGCGATCCACCTGCCTCAGCCTCTCAAAATACTGGGGTTATTGGCATGTGCTGCTGTGTGGGCTGTGAGACAGTTTTTAAGTTTTATAAATACCAGACCTTATCTTTGTCCTTTCTTCCTGTTAGGAACATTGTTAGAAGTTTTCTGTGTCTATTTGTATTTAGAGCCTGTTGTCCTGATGTTACTCAGAAAAGTTCGTTGACAATGTAGCTTGACTTTTAATCTTGTTCTTTAAAACAGGTGTGGGAATAGCTCAGTGGACCCAGTCTCCATGAATAGACTGAGCTTTGTGAGAAATAGATGCAGGTAAGCAGTGAGACCAAAGAGGTGGCAGAGAGTACCTCTTTGTCACCTAACTTACTGCAGCTTTACTTTTAGCAGCCTTCATGCTCATCCCTTATGAGATGAGCTTATTACCTCATAATTACTTTGTCTATCCCTTACTTCATAGTTACTTTATTTCTGGAATATTTTCCTAAGATTTAAAGCTTTTTTTGTATGTCCTGCTTACCTATTTTCCTCTTACTACAGTTAGTACCTAGTGATTGTTTTACTTTGGCAAGGGTTGAAAATATGGTGATTACTTATTGATGATCTGAACACCAGATAGCCTTTTAGGGTTGGAACTTTGATTATCTACCCCCCCTCCTTGGTTTTATTTACTTGGTGTTTTGAGACAGGGTCTTACTATGTAGTTCAGATAGTTTTGGACTCACTGTGTAGCCCAGGCTGGCCTTGAATTCACAGTAACCCTCCTGCCTCAGCCTCCCAAGTGACGGATTACAGGTGTGTGCCACCATGCGTGGCCTAATTTGTTTTCTTTTCTTTCTTTCTTTCTTTCTTTTTTTTTTTTTTAAGATTATAAGCAGAATAGATTTATTGGGTGAAAGAAAGCTGCTGCCTGAGAGATAAACAGGAGGGGGAGACCCAAGCAGATCATCCCTCATATCTTGTTTTCTAAACACTCAAGAGTTGAAAAGGGAGCTGGAGAGATAGCTCAGTGGAATAAGTACTTGCCTGGCAAGTGCAAGGTCCTGAGTTCAATCCCTGGTACAACCACCAAAAAAAAAAAAAAGCAAGAGGAATAGCTAAAAGTTAAAGGCAGCATTTATTTTGTAGTGTTTCCCTCCTAACTCCTGCAACTCTTCTAGGAATGGACTTGGTTCTGTGAAGGATGGAGAACCTCACTTTGTAGTGGTCCACTGCACAGGCTACATCAAGGCTTGGCCTCCAGCAGGTAGGAAAGTTCCTCAGAGAGTACAAGAAAGTTACCAACATATAGTTTTTATGACATAAATTATTATGTACCTGATCTATAAAATGTGTACTTGGTTTAAGTTGAAAGAAAGTGAGACAAAGAATATTTCCTCACATCAATCTTTCTTTCTTTCTTTTTTTTTTTTTTTTTTTTTTGCGGTACTGGGGATTGAACTCAGGACCTTGCGCTTGCCAGGCAGTTGTTTATTCTACTGAGCTATCTCCTGGCCCTTCCATTGTTGATTTTATATCACGGTTGGGGAGATGGACTGCTCAAACTTGAAAATGACTCAGTATTGATTATATTAGAGAATTAGTTTTTATTTATTTATTTGATACAGTGTCTTGCTACGCAGCTCGGATTTATAGCGATCCTCCTGTCTCAGCTTCTCCAGCACTGAGGTTACAGGGATGCACCACTATGGCTGGTTTCAGACCTGGCACAGCATGCCTAGGATCCTTATGCTTGCCAGGCAGGCACTTAGATTGCTGAGCTATCTCCCCAGCCCAAAGAATATAGTTTTTAAGAGATATAAAGCCTATTATTTTTTAAAAATGGTCGTACTGTGTTGTTCCATCTGGCCTTAAAATCTTGAGCATAGCAGTTCTCCTACCTCAGCTTCCCAGTTAGCTGATACCACACATGTGTGCCATTATGCCAATCTTAAGAGATAATTTTTAATTTTTAAAAAAAAGTTTATGTGTTTAGTACAGGGTCTACAGGGTCTCACTACACAGATCAGACTTGTAGTGATCCTTCCTGTTTTGCAGCCTCCCAAGTACTAGGATTATAGATGCATGCCACCACCCCTAGTCTCAGTCACAGTCTCGGCATGCCCTGGGGACAGGGCAGGCACAGTAGAGAGAGTAGTTTTTAAATGTGACAGTTCATAATAGCGTGTACTGAATGCCTATTATTCTAAGTAGTCATTACAACAAAACATTAGCATTTAATGCCGTTAAGGGATAAGCAGCTCAGTGGATTAAAACACCTACAAGCAGGTGCAGGGGCCAGGGTTCAATCCCTGGACCTGTTACCTGTACCGCCCCCAGGAATGCTGAGACTGGCAATTGAGACTGGGTGTGGTGGTACATGCCTGTATTTCTAGCTCTTGGGAGGCTGTAAACAGGCAGATCACTATGAATTTGATCTAATAATGAGACCCAGAACACCGGGTAGACCCTTCCCTAAAAATACAAAAAAAAAAAAGGGGGGGGCTGGTGGATGGGAAGATGACTCAATTGTAATAATTTATAAAGATATTCCCTGCAAAGGTCTAACTCAAGTTGGGAGCAGAGTAGCTTTATTGGAACTTGAGGTCATACAGGAATATGAGAAGTGGCTGGAACTTGGAGATCAGCTTTTTAAAAAATAGAGAGTAACTTATAGGAAATGGAGAGACCTTATGAAGGTGGGAAAGGAGATTCAGGGATAGGAGGAGAAAGGAAGGAGCAGAGGAAAAGGAAGAGTTAAAAAGATGAAGATACAGTATGTGTATGTGCCAATTCTCCACAATGAGTGTGTTTATTGTGTCACAGACATACACTAATAAAAAAGAGGGAAAAAGTTAAATTGACTTGTCAAAGCTTTTAAATCACACCACCTTTATTTCTTCCCTGCTTGGTGGGCGTTCTTGTTAAGTGGAGATTTGGGGGAGACAAAAACTAAGAGGATATATATATATATACACACACACACACACACACACACACACACACACACACGAGATTAACCTATTGTTTGGAAAAGCTTATGTTTGATTTCTAGCATTTAAAAAATATTATGATATAGCCTAGGTTAAGTTGCTTAAACTTAGAGCCAGTGGTATAACTCAGCAGACTAAGCGCTTGTTTAGGGAAGCTCAGGCCAGGGTTTGATCCCTGGCACAACATGCCACGCCGGCCTGGCCCACTCTCAGGCACGCTGAGCTGGCCATGGAGTCTGGGTGTGGTGGCATGGGCCTGTAATCCCAGCACTTGGGAGACAGAAACAGAAGGATCACTGAGTTGGAGCTATGTAGTGAGACCCTGCACACACACACACAAAAAGTTGCTTGAACTTTTTCTCTTTACTTTGGTGATAATAAATCCTATTTCAGGTTATTAAGGGATTAGATTTAACTTAAAGAAAACAATGCCTGGCATATAACAGGCACCCAATAAATGATAGTTAATGTAATCAAGAAAAATTAAAAGTAGTATAGGTAATGACATTTGAACTTTTTAGTCTATATATTGTATAAAAAATATATAAAAATGTGTGATCTTTTATGCTTCTGTGTACCTATCAGGGAAACACTGTTTTTCTGAATAAAAAGAAAATGACTATGCAAAGAATAGAAGAGAATATATTCTTCCCTTCCCATATGTAGAACTTAGCTTTGGTCTTTTTTTTTTTTTTTTTTTCTATATTTAGGACAGGGTCTACAAGGTCTACAGGGTCTCACTATGTAGATTGGACTTGTAGTGATCTACCGGTTTTCAGCTTCCCGAGAGCTGGGATTACAGGCGCACATCACCACTTCCTGTCTCAATAGCCATCTCAGTGTACCAGAGGGTGGGGCCAGGGATTGAACCCCAGCTTCTGTGCTCTGCCTAAGCAGGCATGGCTTTGGTCTTTTCTGAGGGTCAAAAGTAACCCTTGGTGCTTGGTATAATTTCCTTTTTGGTTGTTCTTACTTTAAAAGTTATAGATTTGGCAAGACATCTGTCTCCCTGTGTTATGGTCACAGGAAGGTTACCTTTATGTGTGATTGGGTCAGAATAGTTTTTAGGCTTCTTTGGGAAGGACTTGTATTCCCCAGTTTATTGTAGTTTATATGGGTTAAATATATTAATTCATCTCTTTACACACACATATTTACAGTTAATGTCTGGCAAAACAAAAAACAACAGCAATGACTGGTACATATGGTAATTTCTGTGCAATACCATTTATCTCTCTTTTACTATATCCCTAACTTCTTCATACCTAAATGCATTTTGAATCATACATAACTCATCTGACTTTTGAAGGCCTTCATGAGATTTCTCATTCCTTTTCATCTCACCTTCCTAAAGGTGTTTCCCTCCCAGATGATGATCCAGAGGCTGGCCAGGGGAGCAAGTTTTGCCTGGTTGCCATTGGCAGATTACAGGCAAGTATGAATTTTCCACATCTTCATCTGTTCATTTAGAGTAACTTCCCTTTAGAACTTATTCATGTTCGTACCAAGGAAGTGGTTCACTGGCTTAAGCACCTACCAGGCAAGTACAAGGTCTCTGATATCGTAAAAAAAAAAACAAAAAAAACCCAAAAACTTGTTCATGTCAATTTTCTTTTACTATCTGAATATGAAGAATTCCATAAAATTCTGAACTTTTGAGGAAATATAGTGACCATTACTTCTCTTAGATTTAGCAAAACTTAAAGAATATGAAAAGAGGGATCTTTTCCCCTTATCCTTTATTGTTGAGAATGGGTTCTACTATGTTACCAAGGCTGATCTTGAACTTCTGAGCTCAAGTGATTCTCCTTCCATAGTCTCCTGAGTGTGGAGACTATAGGCCATACCTCGCCTCCCTTATTTTTAGCTGTATAATGGTGAATTTTGTTTGTAGTTAATTCTTTCCCTTTCTTCCATTCAGTACTGGGGATCCAAGGCCTTCACACTAGCTACATCCCTAGCCCTTAAAAAAATGTATTAAAAAAAAAACTTGAGACAGTATCTTGTTGAGTCACCCAAGCTGTGCTTCAACTGGTAATCTTGGCCTCTGTTGAACATTACAGGATACAGCATAATATTATTTTGTATTTGAGGGATGCTAGGATTACAAGCATGCAACGTAATATTATTTTGATTCTTCTCCTAAGCAAAGATAAGTTTCTTCATTACTTAAATCATAATTTTCCTGTGTATATAAAAAGCATAGTCTAATCAGATAAAACAAAGTGGGTTTTAGGTTGGATTCATTTTTTATTTACTAACTTTTTAAAAAGGGCACATAAATGGGAGTAGAGCTAGCTTTGTCTCATTGTGATTGCTACTTTTTCCCTTTCAGGATAAGATGTGAAAGTTTAGAAATTCTTGAAACTAAGTCTCATGCTGTGCCAATAGCTGTGAAAGGTCCAAAATAATGACTTTATTTTACTTCACTTTTATTTTTTCACTCTTAGGTAACTAGTTCTCCCAACTGTACAGACATGAGTAATGTTTGCCAACCAACAGAGTTCATCTCCCGCCACAACATTGAGGGGATATTCACTTTTGTGGACCACCGTTGTGTGGCCACTGTTGGCTACCAGCCACAGGTGAGGAGCTACAGCCGTTACATCTGCCACACGTAGGTCGCTGTGTTTCCTTGCTGGTGCTGAGGTTACACAATTGTGTTACTCCAAAGATAATGAAAGCATGCCAGTTCCAGTTTAGAAAAAGAGATAATCTTAGTCTATCAGTAGCTAAGTTTATTCTTTCTACCAAGACTGTTATTATCTCTAGAGAAATAAGGTTTGTGTAACTGTGGGGTCAGAAGGCACAAATGTGTACTTAATTTTGTTACTGTTAAGTGCTCATTTTTATTTGCTTCATTTTAAAGTACTTATTTTAATTGATTATACCTATACAATGACCTAGAAGAATAATAACCTATAAGATACACCAATTTACCATCAATTATAACTTACCAGACCCATTAACTATGCTTGAATTGACTTACTTTGTAAACTTTCAAAACTGTCAGTGTCATGGTGGCACTTGAGGCTCTGACTGTGCAAGACAATTAGTAAGGGAATGCTGTTGCAAATGAAAGACAAGCCTGGAGGATTTACACTACCTGATGGAACACTTATTATAAAGCTTGTTATCAAGACAGTATGCTGTTAGTGTGAGGATAGATATTTTGATCAACAGACTAGAACACAGTATGTTTTTACAAATATAGTCAAAAGATTTTCAGCAAGGTACCAAGATAATTTATTGCAGAGGTCTCTCCAAAAGATAACGGAACCATTTCATATCCATATGCAAAATATCCTTACACCTTACTTCACATTACATAAAATCACCTCAATGGGAAAAATGTTTAAAAATTAATTACAAGTAAACTTCTAGAGAAAATCTTGTGGTCTTAGGCAAAGATTTTTCAAATGATACTTAAAAGTATGACTCACAAAGTAAAAATATATATAAATTAGATTTCATCTAAGTAAAATTTGCCCTCATGAAGAGGCATCGTTAAGTAACTTGCTGGACCAGGGAGATAGCTCAGTAGAGTAAGTGCCTGGGACATGCCTGTAGTCCCGGCACTCAGGAGTCTCAGGCAGGATGATCCCAGTGAGTTCAAAGCCAGTGTGAGCTACATAGTGAGACTATGTCTGAGAAAACCAGTCCTCCTCTAAAAAAAAAACAAAAACCTGAAACAAATCAGACATAAACAGAAGATATTTATAAGTTATATATCTGGAAAAAGGATTTTTTTAGAATCTATATGTAGAATCTATCTCCGTATGTGTAAACAAGCCTTAGAGCTTACTAAGACAGGCAGCTAGTAAAAAGGGCATGAGATTTGTTATTTTACTGAAGAAGAAATATGAATGGCATGTGAAAAGATGCTCAACATCATTAGTCATGGGGAAAGTGCAGATTAAAATCACAGTGAAATAATGTTGTATAGCCACTAGAATGGCTATAACCAAAATGTGGAGAATAGATAAAAGCCTGATTCTTTTTTTTTTTTTTTCTTTTTGAGACTGGGTCTCGCTATGCAGTTCAGGCTGGCCTTGAACTCACTTTTGTAGCCCAGACTGGTCTCGAACTCACACTGTGATCCTCCTGCCTCAGCCTCCCAAGTGCTGGGATTATAATTGTGCTCCACCGCGCCCGGCTAAAAACTAAATTCTTCATAGTTGGTAAACATATAAGATGGTATAACTTCTTTACCAAAACATTTTGGTAGCTTCCTCAAAAGTTAAATATGTACTTATTCTACAATGTGGGCGTTTTACCTTTGGGTATCTACCAAGAAAAATGAAAGCATGTTCAAACAAAGACTTATACAGTTCATAACTGTATCATTTAAAATAACCCCAAAGTAGAACATTTTAAATGTTTTTTTTTTAGTTGTTATTTGTTTGTTTTGTGGAAACTGGGATTGAAGTCAGGTTTAAATGTTAATAAAAAAGGAATAAAAAGGATAAAGTACAACAAAGTACATTAATTTCACAAATATTGTGCTAAGTGAAATAAACCAGAACCAAAATACTATGTATTTCATGGTTCTTTTTGAAATTTCTAGCAAAGCCAAAACTAAAATAGGCAAAAAGGACCAGCCAGATAAGTCAGTGGATTAAAGTGCCTGGTTAGGCAGACGCAGAGACAGAGGTTCCATCCCCAGTATGCTGTGCAGGCTCCACCCCTGGGACATACTGAGATGGCAGTTGAGACTGGGTGTGGTGCTGCTTGCCTGTAATCCCAGCGCTTGGGAAGCTGAAAATGGGAGAATCACTACGATTCTGATCTGCATAGTGAGACCCTTTAGCCCCTGTACTAAATACATAAATAAATAAATAGGCAAAAAGTAGATCAGTGTTTGGTGAGGAGTACAAACATGGATTGAATACATATGGGCTTTGTATAAAGGAATTTTTTCTTCCAATGACCGTGTTATGAAACTAGATTGTAGTCACACTTAACACTACTAGAAATGATCAGTTATATACTTTAAAAGAATGTATTAGAAATATAAATTATACCTCAAATCTGTAATAAGTGCTACTAAAGTAAGTGTGTGGTAGTCTAAAAGGGGAAATGTGCTAGAAGCCAGCTATGTATGTAGCAGATTCCATTTTTTTTTTTTATCCCTTTTCTCCCCCCTCACACTTTTTTGTAATTTTAAGATTAATACAAGAGAAATAAATCCTGGGCCGGGGAGATAGCTCAGTGGAATAAATGCTTGCCTGGCAAGCGCAAGGTCCTGAGTTTGATCCCT
Organism: Capromys pilorides; assembly: GCA_004027915.1. NCBI lineage: Eukaryota > Metazoa > Chordata > Mammalia > Rodentia > Capromyidae > Capromys > Capromys pilorides. The sequence continues at coordinate 20,900 of PVKN010006528.1, forward strand.
GGTACCACCAAAAAGAAAAAAAGTTATACAAGAGAAATAAATCCAGTTTCCAGATAATGAATAGAGCAAATTAGATGACCATAAAAGTGTATGTAGTGTCATACTCTTTTTTTTTTTTTTTGTCTCTTCTAGGAACTCTTGGGAAAGAATATTGTAGAATTTTGTCATCCTGAAGATCAGCAACTTCTAAGAGACAGCTTCCAACAGGTACTTTTTTTGTTCCCCAACAGGTTTGGATCTTAAGCCACATTTTATGTTTAGCACATTACTCCATGCTTGTGTTGACCACTGATTAATTGAGTATTTGGCAGGCACTATAGTTTTATGGAGCTTTTTTTAGTACTAGGAATCAAACTTAGGACCTAGCATTTGCCAGGTAGGTGCTTGTGCCCTGAGCTTTATCCCCCACTGTTTAGTATTTTTGTACTTAGGTAATATAGATTATGGATGATGTCCAAGAAATTTTATTTGTTTATTTTATTTTTATTTATTTTTTGGCAGGACTGGGGTTTGAACTCATGACCTTGCACTTGCCAGGCAGGCACTTGTGCCATGGAGCTATCTCCCCAGCCCCTGTTTGTTTATTTTGAGATAGGGTCTCACTATGTGTTTAAGCTGGCCTTAAACTCAGTGATCCTTCCGTTTCATCCTTCCACGTGCTGTGATTATAGGTGTGTATAGGTGTGTATCGCCATGCCTGGCTTGTCCAAGAAATTTCCCTTTGGCTTTGGCTATGGCTGATTACTGTCTTATATCCAACTGGTTCTTTTTTTTTTTTTTTTTAATTTATGTATTTTCAGGGTTTCACTACACAGCTTGGGCTCATAGTGATCCTCCTGTTTTCAGCCTCCCCAGTGCTGGGATTACAGGTGTGTGCCACCATGCTGGGACTCAGTGGCTGGCTTGGTGTGCCCAGGGTCAGGACCAGCAAGGTGTGTCGTGCCGGGGATCAAACCCTGGTCCCCGTGCTTGCCTAAGCAGGCGCTTAGTTTGCTGAGCTGTCTCACTAACCCCAACTAGTTCTATCTGAAGAACTATCTTTAAACTATTTAAACTATTGCAGAATTTACTGGTCTGTGGAGTATAGTAGAAATATTTATTTCCCAAAAGTGTTTTATGGATAAGTGCCAATTTAAAAAGCATTTGGTGAATTTAATGGAGTTATCTTTAGATAAGAGCTTTTATTAGACAAAGTAATTAACTTCTTATATCATTTGATCAGTTTTTTAAATTTTATTTATTCACTTATATTATGGCTGGCTCAACCTGCCCTAGGGAGTGGAGCTGGCACAGCATGTGGTGCCAGGGATCGAACCGTGGTTCCTGTGGTTGCTTAAGCTTGCCTAAGCAGGCACTTTAGACCTCTGAGCTATCTCACCAGCAAAATAACTAACTTCTGAAGTCTGAGTAGAGTCCTTAAAGATGCAATAGGTATAATAACAGCAAAATTCAGAGTTATTGGGAAATTTAAATAAGGTAATGTGAATAAGGCACATAGCCCCACTTGTTGAACATAGTGGTAAATAGTGGTATACTTATTTGCTACTGTTAAGAAATATTAAAAGATTGCTTTCTATTTCATGACACTAGAAACTAACATAATGTAAAATTACTTTTTGTGTGGAAGATTACTTTTATAAAACAAAAGCAAAATAAGACTAAAACCAATTTTTATTTGTAGAAACCTCTGTGAGTACTGTGAAAATAAATTCTCAAGTCTATGGGCAAATACTAGGATGGACAAGCAACACATAAGCTATATTCATTGTCATTGAACCTAAGTTTCTTGTATAGACTTGTAAAGCTCAGCACTTCTTTAATGGGACTTTTCAACAAAAATGGAAAAGCAGCATTCTCTCTTAAAAATAAGTGTTATTCCTATTTGACTAGGATGATCATATCACATGGGACTCTGGGAAGAAATGTAATAAATGCATTTTCTGCTTATTTAGTCATTTAGTTTTTCCTGTGTTGGTGTTTTGGTTGCTGTTTTTTTGGGGGTGGAGGTTGGTAGGAATCAAACCCAGGGCCTTGTGCACTCTAGCAAATACTCCACTACTGAGCTGCATCCTCAGCTTCCTTATGTTGTCTTAAGATTGAAAAAGACTGGTGCTTCAGGGAAACCTCCACAAGAGTCTTAGGGTTATATAAAGGTAAAATGTATATTTAAGTGGGGAGGGGCTCCATTTTACCCCTGAATTCCACTGATAGTGTGAAAACTTTTTTAGGTGGTGAAGTTAAAAGGCCAGGTGCTGTCTGTCATGTTCCGGTTTCGGGCTAAGAATCGAGAATGGCTCTGGATGAGAACCAGCTCGTTTACCTTCCAGAACCCTTACTCAGATGAAATCGAGTACATCATCTGTACCAATACCAATGTAAAGTATGTACCCCTCATTCCTTTTCCAGAGTTGGCATTTCTCATGTGCTAAGTCTACTTAGCCTTATAAAGCTATCTCTTTTTCTTCTTTTCTAATACTAAACATCATTAAAGTTCCTTCTTTTCTGTCTTAAAGGACTTGATATAGTCATCAAGGTAGACAAAGATAATCCAGAGAGTATGTCCTCAGATGAAAGGACTCATATTTCAGCGTTATGATTTTATTTTTGAATGGTTTTATTGCTTTAGTCTGTTAGAATTTTCATCTAGAGCCAGGGTTGGGCAAAACTCTTTCTATAAAAGACCAGGTAGTAAAGATTTTTGACTTTTTAGGTCATACAATCTATATTATCGCTATTCAGCTCCATTGTTACAGCTTGAAAATATTTATAGAGAAATTAAATTAACATGGCTTTGTTCCAGTAAGCCTTTACTTATGAAAACAGGTAGTGAGATGGATTTGCTCTATGGACCATGATTTACTTTAGACCGTAATTATATCCCATATTTTATTGTTTTTGTTTCTTTCTTTGAGCTTTCTTTTTCAGCTTTTAAGTAGTTTTTTTTTTTTTTTGGGGGGGGGGGGCAGGGGCGTACTGACAGTCAAACTCAGGACCTTGCACTTGCCAGGCAGGTGTTTTAAGCCACTGAGCTATATTCCCAGCCCTTTTTTACAGATTTTAAAAAAAATTGTTTTATTAAGATTTCACATACTGTACAGTTCACCCACTGAAAGAGTATAGTGTTTTTTAGTGTGCCACATAATTGTTTAACCATTGGCTACAATCTAACTTTACATTTTCATTCTCACTAAAGAAATATGCTTTACTGCCAGCTGTGGTGGCACAGGCCTGTAATCCAAGCACTTGGGAGTAGAGACAATAGGATCACTGTAAGTTGAAGGTCAGCCTTTGCTACATAGTAAGCCCTGACCCAAAAAAACAGAATAGCAACAAAAAAATGTGATGCCCAGAAACCTCATTCTTCATTCTCCTCATTTCCTCCAAAGCCCTGTAACAACCTCTTAATTTGCTGCGACTATAAATTTCCCTTTCCTAGATGATTGATGTATGTAGAATCACAGAATAAGTAGTTCCCTGTGACATTAGTATAACCTGTGTAATATCTGTAGAGTCATTCATGTCAGCATGATAGCATGTATCAGTCCTTGATTTCTTCTTTCTCCTCAGTAGTGTTCCAGTAGCACATTTTGAATGCTGTTATGAACATTCCTATACTGTTATTTATATGGAAAATCTGCTTTTATTCCTCTTATGTATACTCAGTAATTCCTGGAATACTTGGTGTGTGAACTTTCTGTTATTGTGATCAAATAACCTGAGAAAAATAAAGGAGGAAAGGTTTTTTTGCCTCACAGTTTCAAAGGTTTTACTCTGCATTTCTATGAGCATTCTGGTCCTCTGAGCTCTGACCACAATCTCTCGCTAAGTACAGCATATAGCATTTTAGGGCTACTTCTTCATTTGGCATCTCGAAACCTTTCCAAACTCTTTTCACAGACCTGTTCCAAAGGCTTTTAACCACATAGGTACAGTCACAGCAACAGCCTCTTTTCTCTGATCCCAGTATCTGTCTTAGTTACCTCATTGCTGAGACAAAATACCCAATACCCACAAGTTAAAGGAGGAAAGTGTTTTTCGCTTCACAGTTTGTAAAGGTTTTAGTCCATCTCCAGTTGTCTCCAAGGCAGAACAGGGCAGGCAGAAAGCATCGGAGTAACAAAGCAGAAGCAGCAGTGGAAAAGCAGTGGGCAGCAGCAATCAAACTGGTCTTCATATTTGATCCAGGTGGTCTGCCTTTTGGGTGATGTGACCCATACCCAGATTGGGTCCACCTTGAGCCCCAGCATTACACACTGTAGATCCAGCCACCTACAGCCACTGTAGATCCATGCAGTGAGCCAGGCCTCACTGCATGAGGCTACAGGGGGCATCTAGACACAAGCCATGACACTATAGTGATTATCAGGTCTCACTGCATGAGGCTACAGGGGGCATCTAGACACAAGCCATGACACTATAGTGATTATCAGGTCTCACTGCATGAGGCCTCACTGCATGAGGCTACGGGGGGGGGGGGGGGGGTATCTAGACACAAGCCATGACACTATAGTGATTATCAGGTCTCACTGCATGAGGCTACAGGGGAGCATCTAGACACAAGCCATGACACTATAGTGATTATCAGTAGTCAGGTTACCGCTTCACACCATTTAAGCCTGTTCTGTAGAACTGGTTTTAAATCTACCTCACAGGGGTTAGATTATGAATCATGATACCTGGGATAATAGTATTATCTGATTTAACCTTTAGGGGGTCATAAAGTTTAGTTCTTTGCTAACTTAGTAAACCCCAGTAAACACAGAAATTTTTATTAATTTATTAGTTTAGGGTCTCAGTGTGTTGCTTTGGCTAGTCTCAATCTTGAAATCCTCCTGAGAATCTGGGATTATAAGCAAGTGTCATCACTTTGTTAACATTTTGTTTATATTTTGCAATGTTATTATTATTTTAGTGGTAGAGTTCAGAAACGATCTCATGTGTTTATTTGAGGGCTAGCCAAATAGCTCAGTGGATTAAAGCGCCTACAAGCAGGTGCAGGAGCTGGGGGTTTGATCCCCAGGCTTGCTGTACCTGCCATGCCAGCCGTGCCACCACCACCATCACCACCACTCCTCCCACCTCCTTTCCCCACCACCCACCCTTAACCCCGCTCCCCCCACATGCCGAGATGGCAGTTGAGACTGGGCTTGGTGGCACGAGCCTGTAATCCCAGCTCTTGGGAGGCTGTAAATAGGTAGATCACTATGAGTCTGATCTAGTAGTGAGACCCTAAACACCCTGTAGACCCTTCCCTAAAAAATACGGGAAAAAAAAAAAAAGACAAACCAAAAATTAATCAAAGAAGTAAAAAAGTTTATTTAGTCTTGCTACACAACTCACTCTAGTGATCCTCCTGATAATAGATATTTCTTCTCCTTTATATATTTCTCACCATAATTTGTGTGTGTGTGTGTGTGTGTGTGTGTGTGTGTGTGTGTGTGTGTGACGGTGGTAGTGCAAAGGCTGAGCTATATTCCCCAGCCCTTTTTTCTTTTGAGACAGAATCTTGCTGAGTTGCCTGGCATGACCTTGAATTGACAATCCTATCTCAGGCTCCAAAGTACCTGGGATTAAAGGCATGTGCCATCACACCTGGCTTAATTTTTTTTTTTTTTTTAATTTGGAGGGTATTGAAAAGTATAGAAAAAAAAATGTCATACTCCAGATAGTATTTGATAACATTTCAGTATCTTTACTTTTAGTTTTTTACTTATGGTTTTAAAAAACACAGTTGTTGTAATGTTATGTGTCGGTGCCGAAAGGAACATGAGAAGACCTGATGAAGGCAGCTCAGAGGACTCACTGAGATTCAGCCCTCAGTGAGCCAAGAACCCCTGAAGCAAGTCAGCTTTATTTAGGGTAGTCAGTGTGATCTCGTGCACAATCACTTCAGCAAAGGAGGACCATATGCTTAGTCAGGAACACCACGATCTCCATTAACTTCCATCCCTTTCCTATCATAAGGTTCATTCAGGGGTCAACCAAAGCGTTCCAAGAGAGGAAGAAAGCAACAAACAGCCCACAGGTGAAGCTGCCATCCATCACTTGGAGTCCTAGCTTTCCGGGATTTACAGCTGTCCCCGGGCCCCGTTTGTTACACTCCGCCTGCTAGTCAGGCTACACACAGTAAACACACACTCATGATAAGTAGGTATAGAATATCTAGGAATTACAAACTACAGGTTGAACCCTTCCCCCTTGGGACATAAATTCTGTTTATACCATGTTGCATAAATAATTGAATTATGAAATTACACTATTTTTTATTAGTACATGTTAATACATAATGGATTCATTGTGGGGAGTGGGTACATACAGGATTAGACTTTACAAAAGATTAATGATTATGGCTGTGTGTAATGGTGGCAGGGTGTGGCAGTACACACCTGTAATCCCAGCGCTTGGGAGGCTGAGGCAGGAGGATCAGTGGAAGTTTGAGACCAGCCTGGGTTACAAAAGTGAGCTCAAGGCCAGCCTGAACTGCATGGTGAGACCCTGTCTCAAAAAGAAAAAAAATTAGTGATTATTTCACATACATACAAATATATAGAACTTTCTGTACAGAGTCAAATTCCTTTTTTTTTTTTTTTCCTTCTGTGTTCTTGTCTTACTTTATCTCCATAGGAACTCTAGCCAAGAACCACGGCCTGCACTGTCTAACACAGTCCAGAGGACTCAGCTAGGTCCCACCACTAATTTACCCCTAGAGATGGGCTCAGGGCAGCTGGCACCCAGGTAAGAAATGGTAAAATAATCATACTGAGTAGTCGTAATGCTGTGGGGTGGCCGTCTGCAATCCTATTTTAGTTAGGTATTGTTTTGTTTTTTTGTTTTTTTGAGGCCCTTTCAACAGACTTTTTTTTTCCAACTGATTCTTAAAATCCCTTTTTCCCCTCACTGATTATCATATAGGCAACAGCAAACAGAATTGGATATGGTATCAGGAAGAGATGGATTGCCCAGCTACAATCATTCCCAGGTGAGTGTGTATCATCTTTGAAGAGGAAAGTGAGCAGTTCCTTTAAAGATGTCCCCTAGTACCAATCAGTGTATGTATATTTGTTGTGACTTCCAAAATTAGTGTGTTAAATCTTTAATGATTATTTCCACCATTTTATTCCATAGGTTTCTGTTCAGCCTGTGGCATCTACAGGGCCAGAACATGGCAAGAGCCTTGAAAAGTCAGATGTTCTGTTTGCCCAAGAAAGAGATTCAAGATTTTCAGAAATCTATTCTAACATCAATGCAGGTATGTTTCTTCAATCTTTTTTTTTTTTTTTTTTTCTTTTTGAGACAGGGCCTTGCGATGTAGTTCAGGCTGACCTTGAGCTCACTGTTGTAGTCCACACTAGTCTCGAACTTGCACTGATCCTCCTGCCTCAGCCTCCCAAGTGCTGGGATTACAGGCATGCGCCACCACACCTAGCTCTTCAACCCTTTTTAA
>PVKN010006529.1:0-28332 GCA_004027915.1 Capromys pilorides
CGCCGCCCATCACTGACTATAGGTGCTGTGTTGACACCAGGGTTGTCTTCTTCCTGCCAAGAACCCCGGGCTAGATTCTCCTGTCTGCTGCCCTAGTTCAAGCCCATCCACCCTCCTGCTTTGGTGGTACTGAGGTTACAGTTCCCATATGTGAGGTTTTGGTTTCTGAGAATTCAGTCACCTGTGGTCAAATATGATCTGAAAATACTCATAAGAAAATTCCAGTAATAAGCAGTTCTTGAGTTTTAAATACCTTCTTAGAGGATACTGTCATGTTAGCCTACTTTACTACTAGTACGTGGTGATCTCCTCACTGTGTGTAGTTTATAAGCTAAACTTTCCCACAGTAGTATGTGTACAGGCGTGCAGGGTTTGGTCCCATTTGAGGTTTCAGGCCCGCTCTGGGGCCTTGGAGGAGCCCTGTGTATAGAAGGGGACAGAACTGCACCTTAGTCTTCCTCGGTCAGTTGGGCCACTTTCTCCTCCTGTGGCCCTGGGCATGCTGTGCGGCACTCTAGTCTTCCGTCAGCTTTCAGCAAAGCTCCTTCATGGTGGCACCGCTCACAGAGCTTCTGCTCAGTGAGGAGTACAGCTGTCTGCCTTTACCTCACAGTAAAGTGCATGGCCACTGCCACTTTCTCTCAGAGCCCTGCACCCCATGGGACTGTCTGTAGGACCCAGGCCCTGCCTGTGCTTCCTGTCTCCCATCTTAAGGTTCCAAAGTGAACAACGCCCAGCAGGATGCTGTCACCCCCTTCCCTGCTGCCTGCAGCAGATGTCTGCTGAGAAGTGCTGTATGTCAGGCCAATCCTGTGCTGGTGGTCTGGTGGGGAAACCAGCAAGGAGGTAGATATTCACAAGGTAACTAGCATGGCAGAGCTATGTATATATTAAAGAATATGGATGAGGTCAGCTAGGTCCTGGGAGTGTGGGCAGTCAGGCCTTAAGGGATGGTCTTTTAGATCCTGTAGGGCCAGTGGCTCTGAGGTCCCCTGCAAGGAAAGCTAACCCAGCTGTGGACCCTTCCCCAGCCAGGGCTGAAGTACCTAGAACCAGAACCAGGTCAGATGAGGACAGGCAAAGGGAGTAGGCCTGGGGCAGGGAATGCAGGCCGCAGGGGCAGGAGATGTACACTGTAAGAGGCCAGGGTGGGTGGGGTTCTGAGGTCCCACAAGGGCCCTGGACTATGCAGTGATCACGCCAGTGGAGCTCCTGAGGGGAGGCTGATGGAAGAGTGACCCCATCTCTGGCTTGTGCCCCAATGAATGCTACAGCTCTTCCAGGCAACTGTGGGTACCTTGCAGGCTGAGCTTTCTTTCTTTGTAGATGTTGAAGGAACTTGGGTATTGACCACCAGCAAATCTATGGTGGCTGAAATTGGTAAGTGGTTGCCAGTCTGCTGTGGTTCCAGGGAGCAGGAAAGTAGGGCAACATGCTCTAAGCTTGGCCTGTCAGCTGGGGTATGGGATGCTAGACCCAGGAGTGCCACACTGTGGCACCCAGGCATGGAGCAGGGCAGACACCAAGTCCTGTTTGCTATGCCTCCCTGGTCACAGATTTCATATACACCCTCAACGGGACTACGCTGGGTATTGCCATCTCTGCAGGTTTCCTGGTGCGGAAGATCTGCATGGCCCAGAAGCACCTGTCGGATGAGGACTCAGCTGACCTGCGGAACAAAGCCCCAGGCATCACTGGTGAGGAACCAGGTGCTCAGCCCTGCTCTGTGTGGCTGAGACAGAGTGTGGCAGTCAGGTTCCTATCACTGCAACAAAACACCCTGACCATAACCAGCAGAGAAAAAGGATGTATTTGGGCTCACAGCAGTGGGGGTTTTAGCCCATGATCACTAGATCCTATTGCTTCTGGGCCTGTGGTGGCCTTTGGGGAAATAGTCAAGACATGAACTATAGCGGTGTTCATCAATGTCACAACCCTGAGGCTCCGAGCAGCTCCAAAAAAGCAGACAGTGATGATGCAGTTTCCCAAGGATTGTATTCAAAGAGCTCATATGCTCTAAAATTCATCTAGGGTAGCGCTGTGACATGAGGGCTCTGTCACAGCTGGCTTAACTTTGATTTGGCCCCTGTCCTGGTTACTTTTCTCTTGCTGCTGGGACAAAATACTCAACATCCAAAGTTAAAGAAGGGAAGGTTTATTTAGCTCACAGTTAGTGGAGGTTTCAGTCCATATTCAGCTGGCTCCAGGCCAGAGTGGCACATGGCAGAGGACAGCCATTCACAGTGGTGGGGAACAGCAAAAAACAAAGGAGAGGAGCAGCGGCCGCGGCAGCTAGCAAGCTTCTCTTCCTTCTTTATATTGTATTCATGCCATTTGGCCAGGGCTGGTGTAGCATCACACTCATAATCCCAGCATTGGATCAGGAATTAATCACAGACTCTGGAAGCCTGCCCCAGTGACTGCATGAGGCTCTGGGGTGACAACTAGACAGAAACCACAACAGACCCCTACCCATGGAGGTAAAGAGGAATAGCTGCTTGTAGCGCTCCAAGCTGGGAGCTGAGACTCCCAGCCAGCAGCAAATGAGAGGGGTCGGGTGGGATCAAGGAACCACTCATCCCACCTCTGTGCTCAGCTAAGGGGCCCAGGGACTTAGGCAGAGAAGCTGTGGGGACGAGGATGCTGCCCCAGACCAGCTCTGGATCTCACTGGGGCCCTGAGCACCGCTCCTCTTAACACCTCTTTCCTCTCTTCAGATCCTTTTGTGCAGAGGAAGAAGAAGAGCTCCTCACTGAGGTAAGGCGGCTGCTGCTGTGGACAGCCATAGTGCATCTTCCTCTCCAAGCGGTCTCACTTCTGTGCTGTCACTCAGTCTCTCCTGGGGAATGGACATGGTTCTCTATGCTGCCCTGCCTGCTTCAGGGCCTTTCCTCTTGCTGTCTGGCCTGAAACCCTGCAGGCTGAGCTCTCTTTCTTTGTAGATGTTGCAGGGCCTTTCCTCTTGCTGTCTGGCCTGAAACCCTGGCAGTCTCTGCCAGGACAACCTCACCTGCATTCCTCCTCCTCTCTGTCATAGGGTGCATCCTCCTGCTCTCTTTCCCTCCTCCCTCCCTATCTTCATTGTTCTTTATAGCTTGTTCTGGAGTTGATATTGGTGACAGTATTTGTTCATTCCCATGTTTTTCTCCCTAAATCATAAGCTCCTCGAAGGAAGGGTCCTCTTTCAGCTGTGGCCTCTCAAGGCTGCATCAGGATCTGCCCAGAAGTAGGTGCTCCTGTGTGTGTGTAGTAAGAACTGAACAAAAGGCCTCTGGCACTGCCTCTGCGGCAGGGAGCGTCTGGGTCACAGCTGCCTGTTGAAGGCTCACCAGACTTGTGGCAGGGCTCAGGGGGCCTTAGGGTGCAAGAGTGCCCATCAATGGGGAGCAGGATTGTGGCATGGGGAGCCCTTTCTCTGTGCCTGGGATGGCAGAGGGAAGCTCACGTAGTGGCCCAGCATTGCAGCCAGAGGCCGGGGCGGTAGAAGCTGAACCTCATTGAGGGAGGCATGGCAGGCACAGAGCGCTCCAGGGAAGCAGAGGGACTCATGCTGAGGAAGGAGACTGCACTCTGTTGAGTTTTCTCAACTGCTTCAGATGCTGAGCCAGGGTGCACCACACAGTCTCATGACCGAGGTGTGGAGGAGCTCTGGCAGGGTTGGGCAGCTGCACTCTGTAGGACCCAGACCTGCTCTGGGGGCCTGCAGGGGACTAAGATGAGGCAAGATGCAGAAGCTCTTGGTTATCTTGAGACATGGAGCTGGAAGAGACAGATTCCATATGCCTGTGAGACAGCCCGGGAGCTTCTTTGGAAGGAAACACTTCAAAGACCAAACACCACCGCAAAGAACAGGAAAAGATGCAGGAGGAGGGTGGTCAGTACTCTGGGGAAGAGAGAAGCAGGGAGCTCAGTGGGCACAGAGGCACGGTTCACATTGCACAAAGTGCACTGGGTGAAGTAGGCTGAGTCAGGGAGATATCAGACCCCCTGGAGCAGCCAAGAGTCAGCAAGTCTGGCTCCTTCCTGCTGCCACACCGCATGTGCTCTATGTCACCCAGGACTTAGCTCAGGAGCATCCTGTTCTTCCCCTTTCAAGCTGAACCTCATTTTCCCCAGGGGGTGGGTTACAAGAGCTGTCACCTATACTAAAGGGAGAGAAGGCCAGCACTGCAGGTGGCTGAGGCCAGCTTGGGCGTGTGAGTGATGTGGGGAGAACAGATCTCCAAGTGTGGGGCAGGGAGCCCTGAGGATGCAACTCAGTGCGAAGGCCCCAGATTCAATCCCTGTACTGCCAAAGGGGAACAAGTTGAGAGGGCTACAGCCACCTGGCAGTGGCAGTGGCAGGCAGGGGCTGCAGGCCATCAGCCATAGGCTTTGGATCAGCACAGCCAGGAGATTCGATGCCGGCCTTTCTTGATGATGCTGTGGAAAGCCCTCACAGGTGAACACCTGGGCAAGATACCAGGAAGAGTGGGCACTGGCCTGGTTAGGACTGAGAAAAGTGGGTTCTGATGAAAATATAGCTAGCGATCTCCACTTACCCACCCCTGAGAGTGGCCAACCTGGTCAGTAGACAACTTAGCCCAATTGATAAAACAAAATTTCCAATACTTGGCATTGTCACCAGGATGGTTCCAGGACTGCTTGGATGTCTCAAAACTGGGCAAGGGACAGGAAAGCACACACTGCTGGTGGTTTATCCCATGATTGTCACAGCCCCAGTCTGAGCCCTAGGAAGGTCACCAGGCACAGGCAGCCTGCTGTCTATCTCTTACTCTCTTTCTATTTGAAAAATCTTCAAGTGCACTGAAAAGCTGAAAGAACTGTATGATCAGCCAATATCTACCCCGCACCTGATGTGCTACATCCTCCTCCCTCGCTTTATCTCTGTGAACATAATATCTGGGGGCTAATCCACGTGGAATTCAGTGTGGATATCATGACGTCTCACTCTAAACACACAGTCCTTGTGCCTGCCTTTCCGCTCATGGTCTACGTCCTGGATTCTCTGGTGACTTCAAAACTTACATTTTATTTCTCTTTGTCTAATCCCTGAAGAAGCTTCATTTTTTTTTTTCAACTTTTTTTGAAACTTTATTTATTTATTTATGTTATGGCTGGCTCAGCCTGCCCTGGGGGTCAGGCTGGCGCAGCATGTGGTGCCGGGGATTGAACCGCGGTCCCTACAGTTGCCTAAGCTTGCCTAAGCAGATGCGTTAGACTGCTGAGCTATCTCACTGGCCCTCTCTGCTTTGCTTTTCTCCACACAGCATATGGCTCTGAATACCTGAGCCAGCTGTCTTGTCGAATGTCCTGTTTTCTGGATTTGTCTCTTGCCTCTTGAGTGGATTTGCTGAGGTATTTTTTATCAAGGCTATCACAGAGGTGACACAAGGTGATATGGTGCATCTTGTTTTGTACTGCGACAGCACATGATGCCAGGCCATTTCACTTCTAGTGACAGTTTGATGGCGCAGCTGTTATGGTTTGTGTCTAGTTGTCCCCCCAGAGCCTCTTGCATTCATGGGGCAGACTTCTAGAGTTTGTGGTTAACTCATGATACACTGAGATTATGAGGCTGAGTGCTCCTGGGATTATGGTGTGAGTACTACACCCAGCCTGAGGCAGACAGTCTGAATGCACCATAAGGGAGACAGACTTCTCTCTGCTGCATTGTTGCTGCTCTTCCTCCCTCTTTGCTCTCTGCTCTTTGCCACAGCCATGAACAGCTGCCCTCTGCCATGTGCCACTCTGCCTTGGAACCAGCTGAGTATGGATTGAAACCTCTGGTAACTGTGAGCTAAATAAACCTTTCCTTCCTTCATTTTGGGTGTCGAGTATTTTGTCCCAGCAAGAAGAACAGTAACTGAGACAGAAGCTGAGGAAGTGACTGTAGCTATCTGGATTGTAGAGATTGGGGGATAATCAGAAAACCAGTACCTGAGACTATGTGAATATCCAGGGCTCACCAAGTTCTTTGAGCACTTCTGTTGTGACCCCCTAGAGCGTTCATTACTGCCCGGGGCTGTCACAAGGCTTGGAGTTTCCAATTCTCTGCATTTAGTAGCTGACATTCTGCTGGGGGAAAGCAAGCTTTTTACCTTGCTTTCTTTTTGTTGTTCTCCCACTTCCTGAGCATTATTACCGGGCATCTTAACTGGTACACCATAGCCCCTTTCAATGTTCAAATTGCCCTGAACGAAACCAGTGCAAGCCATCTCCTGGTGGCCTCTGTGCTCTTGTGAGAGGACATTTTTATCCTGCAGTAATGTCTGTCCTTTCCTGTGACAGAACACAGATTTTGGTCCACCTTGCCCAACTAGCAATCATTCATTTCCCCAAGACTCCCCTCTCTTCCTCCCTCCTTCCTTCCTTCTTTCCCTCCTTCCTGCCTTCCTTCCCTCCTGCCTTCCTGCATCTTGTATCCTGCATCTTCCCTCTCTCCCTCCCTCCCTTCTCTCTGTCTCTCTCTCTCTCCCTCTCTCTCTCTTTTCTTTTTTAAATTTACTGTAGAGTAGTATTTAGAAACCAAGCTTTGCTTCCCAGTGTCTTTGAGGCCAGAGATAGGATTTTTTCTCTGCTCATTCTGCATTCTGTGCACAGAGTCCAGAAATACACATTTCAATTGTAAAAGCACAAGGCTCCTCGGGCTCCTGCCAGCCCCTCCCTGCCCAAAGGGAAGACCCTGGTCCTTGGTCCTGCAAGGCTCCTGCCCACCCCATCTCCTAATAGCACACCAGTTCCTCAAGCAGCACAGTACTCTGCAGCCACACACCTGCCTAATAACTATGCTGTTGTTTTGTTTTTTACAAGTCTGCTTTTAAATGTTTCAAGGACTCTCCAATTTCACTCTTATAAGATTCTTGCATTTATTGCAAGTTTATTCCTAATTTTTAAAAATTTTTATTAAACTAAATATTTAATAAAATATTAAATGCCAGGGCCAGCAGGGCGTGTAGTACCAGGGATCAAACCCGGGTCCTTGAGCTTGCCAGGCAGGTCCTTGAGCTATTCCCCAGCACAGTATTTTGTTTTGATCTTACTTTTTATTTTGTTTTACCTTTTCTCATTATGCTTCTGACCTGGTCATTGACTATACTGACTTTTGAACAAGATAACATCACAGAACTAGTTTGATGGAAGCTTTGACAGTTTGCTTTTGTTTTCCCTGCATGTCTTTATTGTCCTTGGCATCGTGTCATCTGCCAAGGTGGTGACCCTCTGTCCCAGTTCTAGGCCCCTGTTTTCTGCTCCCCAGTGGCTTTGGCTGAAGCCCTCAGTGTTCAGTACCAGTGAACACAGTGCATGCATGAGCCCACCTTGTGGCAGAGACTCACTGTGGCTTCCATGTGGTCTGCTGAAGACAACAGGAGAGATGGGCTTTGCTCAGCCCCAAGGTGTCCTGAGCATTGAATTCAGTGCCACCTTCTTCTGGACCAAGAGGCAAGACACTCACAGCACGGGTCATCTTGTGGGAAACCTTCCTCCATCTCTATCCACTCCACTTCACCTAGCCATCCTTCTTTTCAACCAGCTCTTCTTCCACATTAGCCCTATGTATCATCAATGTCTATGACCTTGACCTTGACCTGTGTCCTTGGTCCATAAGCTGTCCAGCTGTCCACCACATGGCCCTTGGTTTGGCCCATGAATGTCTTCCTGTGCTCTGTCTTTCTGCTGTTCCTGCTCCCTTGAGGAGATGTTGGGAGTCAAGAGATGGTAACTGGATGCCCACGATGTGATGTAATCAATTTGGATGACTCTGTGGAAGCAAAAGTGTTGCGTTTGGTTACAGCTGCAGGTACCTTGGATTGAATCTGCAGTGTTGGTGTGAATCCGTCTCATGTATGGAGGTGTCAGTGAGGCCCCCAGCCCAGAGTGAGTGTGGCAGGGTCTCCGTCCAACTTTCTACTCAAGCTCCACTTGCAGAGTCTAGCAGAGACCTCGTCTTTGCTTCTGTGTTCATGCTTTTTAATTTAAAAACACATCTACACTGCCTTCCCTCTTGCCTGTGCTGATGTGCTGAGCACAGAGCAGCCTTGCTCTGTGTAAGGCATAGAGGATAACACTCATGACAATCTAGAGTTTAGAATTGAAAGCGTAATGTCTCGCTGACTTTCCCAGGGTTCTGTGTACACTGTTCTTTACGGCATCTGCTCAGATGTATAAAACTCTTAAACTGCAGGAAGTTTCCATTTCCTCCAAAATATGCCGATTGACTTCAGGAAATGACTTCTTTCCTCCTGCTAATCAAAGTGATTGAGGTTTTGTGGCTTTGGGTTTGGTGGGCAGGAAACAACCTCAGGGTTGAAATCATCCTGGAAAACTCTATGCTTCACCTAGAAGCCACTGTCTGCCAGGGCTCTGCCTTGCATGAGAAGATGCCTTGTCTTGCTGGGTTTGAAGATAACTCAGACTCTTTCACATCTGCTTATGGCATATGTAGTGTAGGTAGGGATTACGTAGGGCATGGTCACTCTGTCACCAGGTCTGCTCTTTTTCTTCCTTTCCAGAGAGGTCCAGGTGATTGAGTTGTAACAAGTGGCCATGGAAGAAGAGGCCCAGTTGTCTGAACAGTCATCAGTATTTCAGTTTTGGGATGCCTTCATGCAAATGTCCTAGGCTAGTGCTGGCACCCCATAGGGACTCCATGTGAGAGGCAAAGGACAGAGCTAAAGGACTCAAATGTACAGCACCTCCGCCCTCCCAGGAGCAACTGCTCCTCTACTGCAGGAAGCTGGCTGCACACAGGGAGGACATTAGCCACTTGTGGGCAAGGATGGGAACTAGTACATCCACAGAACCTGACCTGGTGCTCCTGCCAGAGGTGTTCCTGAATCTGCCCACTACAGTGGCTCTCAGGAATGGGACCCAAAAGAGGCACAGACTCGTTAGCACCTCAAGTTAGCATTATGCAGTTCTTTCTGAAAACACCTGCCTTCTCTCCTTAGCTGCCAGAACCACGCATCACAGAAGGAGCCCAGGAACAGTGAGGGGAGTGTGGAACCTGAAAGCCGAGAGGAAAGGGCAGCCTGACCAAAGAAAGAGCAAGGGCCTTGGCAGCCATGGCCTTGTCCTGTGGGTCTGTAGCTCCTCATATGGAAGACTCAACAAAATGTCAAGTGAGAAAGCAGACGCTGTGGTTCTGTCGAGCTCTACAAGGCAAGACACTGTTGCATTCCCATGCAGTGCTGCTGGGCAGACTGTCACATATGCATGGCACATGGATGGAAGCCACCGATGGCAGGGGTCAGGAAACTTACATCGTCTATTTTTGTTGTTGGTCTGAGGTTGCTCTCGCCTTTCTTAGCAAACTCACATTTCTAAGGCTGCGTGATGGAAGCCTCTCCAGCTCTGTAGAAGTCTCGTGGCTGTATGGGCTGGTTTTCCTCAGGCAGGTGCCCTCCTTGTGTGTGACACCAGGCAAGCTATATTTCAACAGAAGATGCTACATTATAATTATCTTCCTGGATTCCCTGGGCATCTTTTACCTGACTTGATAACAATGTTCTTCATTAGCAGCGTTTGTTAACTGATAACCCGAAGCAGTAATGAGGTACTCATAAGCAATTTTCTTTATGTAAGATAAAATAAACCATCTTGTAAGGGATCTGCTAATTGATTTGTTTCTTTTAGCAGCATTTTAATTAAGGCATATAGCTTTGAATGCAGAAATACTTATGAATGGAAAGACAGAGCGCTGAATTCTCAGTCTGTGGAAATTTTCTGTGTGCACTGAACAGAGAAATACAATCATGTGTCACTTTGTGATGGGGACATGTTCAGGAAGTTCACAGTTGGGGAGCTCCCTCCCTGTGTGGATGTTGTAGGTGCCCTCACATGGACCATGACATCACTAGGTGATACTACACATGTGGCCCACCATCAATGGAAATATCACTATTCTGTGCCTGTCTGTATGCTGAACACCAGTGCCCTCCCTCAGGTGTAGAGGTCGACCTCACTCATAAGGCATAATGGGCTGGGGCCCTTGGCAGTGAACTCTCATTGGCTTATACCACTAATCTAGGCCATGGCTTTCTTTTGCAAATCCTCCTAGAGGCCATGACTTCCTTCTATGAATCCTCCTGGTCCTGTTGGGACATCTCAGAAGCTTTCTCTACTACCTCTTTCTCCAAGGGAAGCAGTTCTTGCCAATGTTAGGAAGCAGCCACAACTCTCATGATGTCTAGGTGCAGCACCTCAAGGCAAAGCCATTTCTGCCCAGACACCTCCCTCTGTAGTGAGGTATACGCCAGAACAGCCCAGGGTGGTGCCAAACTTCACTCACTTATCTGGAGGCCTCAGGGCACCCAAAGCATGTGCACAGCCCACAGTGTCCCCAGCCAGCCCATCACAGTGTGGAGAGCACCATGCTCCAAGGGGCTCTACAACACCAGCTGCAGGTGGCTGTCCCATCTGTGGCCCTCTGTGAAGTGAGTAGTACTATAGTTTATATGCAAATATCTATCCTGTATGGAGGGACTAGAGTAGCTTCTGATATGGGTGTCTGTGGAGCCCATCCTGGAGTCCATCCCTTCCGGATGCCTTTTGACACCTGGAGTTGTCATCACTATCACAACCACCATGACACCCACTGTCACCTTTAGGGTGGAATCATCCACTTGGCTGGCCCAGGGTAGACTCTGACCTATGGGCTGAGGACCTCCTCCCGCTCTGCTGATTGCTACCTGTTTGCACCTCTTCTGAAAGAGATTCAACCTCACCTGGGCTACTGCATCTGTAAAGTAGGTGATGATCCCAAGGATGGCTACCATATTCTTGTTGTATGCAAAGTCCTTTGTGCAGTGGCCCACATTGTGCTATAATTATCTTTTGCCTTACTGTACAGTACCAGGTGATATGTGAAGAGCACAGAAGACAGAGCTGTGGCCCTGAGGCAAAGCAGAAGAACAGGGCTGTTCTAATGTGAGAGTCAAATGCGGATGGGGCTTGGTAGGAGCAGACACCGATCACAGCAGAAGGGGCATCTTGGCTTCTGGAGCCAATACCAAGGAATATCAGAGACCATGGAAACGCCAAGTGAGAACAGAGACATCATGGGGCCCAGGGCTGAAGTTACATGGAATTAAGGTAGGGAAGTTGAGGGTCACACAAGGTCCTGGCATGTTGGGACATTTGGCTGTCTGGTATTCTGTAAAGTCCTTTTTGTATTTCACAAAGTTATTTTCAGAAAGGCAAGAAACAGAGTCTGTTGAAATATAAAGTTTTTATGCATCCTATGGCAAATGTTCTAGAAGAAGAAACTGCCAACCTTTGCACAGCTGCAGAAGGATCCGGTTAGTTAAGTGGTCCAAGAACACCCAAGAAAATCCAAGAATAATCTAAAGTACCAAGAACAAGAAAATCAAATTACTTGCAAAATATGAGGCATTTGTGGAAGTTAGGCTTTTGACAAAACTGAATGAAAAAGATGAAAGAATAATGTTTTCAAACTTTTCAAGAGAAATGATTAGGCTGCACAGCATCTTGTACCACACTGTTACTCAAAAGGGAAGGCAAAAACCAAAAATAAAATCTTAACAAAATAAAAACTCAAAAAACTACTATTCAAGTAGCACATTCTGGAAAAAAGAGAAGATGAAGGTCAGTAAAATGAAAATGAATTTAAGAGGAATATATGAGATCAGTGAAGAGGTAGGAAGATGGTGAAATTTATATTTAAGTGAGTGATAATTGTTATGAAAATGGTAATATCAACTCTATACATTAAAACCCCATATGGCCTTAACAGAGGAGGTTGTAGAGGGAGGGAGAGATCTAAAAGCCTTCATGGGGGATATAATTCAGATGATTATTGCATATAATACAGAGTACTGATTAATTCTCAACACTGGTAGATAAACAGTATTAAATTTGTATAATGTGAGTTGAGAAGAAGTCTTGAAATTTAGAATAACAGGCTTGAAAATCTTCTAAGTAATTATGGTCCAAATTGTGGGGAGGGAGGAAGAAGAAGGAAAAGAAGAGAAATACACAAGAAAATGTAATAAATAAATACAGTAACAAAAACAAGTATAAATATATAATATTAATTGTTTACAATCACAAATTTACCTTTTGGAAATATTTATCTTGCTTTGGAAAGACTCAGATACAGGTTATTCATAAGGCACACAACTTAAAATTTATATACAAAAGATGGTGAAGTCAATGGTCCTAAAAATCCCCAACAGATTTTTGAAACTAGCAGGCAAATGGTAGAATTTGTACCCTGAATAACTATATATTCTTATATCCATGAGCTAAGCAAATACACTGAGGATAGCCATGTATAATACTAAAACCATGCTTGGAATACCTATCATTCTGGTCTTCTAATTAGGCACTACTTCGAATGTCATACCAATTATTGCTATACTCTCTCTCAAGTAAATATTAAAAATAGAAGAAGGGAAGAAATAGAGAGAGAAAAGGTAATAAAAGATAACTGAGAAAAGAAAAAAAGAGCATAGAAGTGCTCTGCTCTCATTTTGTAAATGGTTAAGTTTCTAAATCTCAGTGTAACAATGCACAATTGTCATTCACATTCTATAGGGATTTAAAGTTTAGAATATCAACAGTTGATGGGAAATACCTGTTTCATGTTATGTCTAAGGTATTTGATATTCAGAAAGACAGTGGTATTAAGCTCAAGTACCTATATTATAGGGAAGAATATCATTAAGCTTCTCTGCTGGAGGGTTAACAACTTTAAGTTGGCAGACCAAATAATTAGAGAAAGAAAAGGGATACAAAAATATCCAATATTTTGGCTCTAGCCCTTCAAGGTCAGTGAGGACACAGGTCATAAAAGAACTTGTACTGTAACATTCTATAACTCAGTGGTTTCCCAAATTTACTGTTCAAGATTATGAGGCCACAGAGGAAAGTGATTGATGATGTACAGAGTGCCTAAGGAGAGTCACCTAGAGAGAAACCATTCTCTCAGGCTTCCACAGAGAGCAAATTGGTCAAGCAATGGCTGTGACTTGTCCAGATGGCTGACACTAACAAAAGTTCTGCAAACCGCAGCACATGATTTCAGGGTAAATCCTGAGGGGACCTGACTGACTTTGTCAGATACAAAAGTTACATTTTTTTGTAATATAGATCTTGTTTTATCTTGGTCTTAACCATCCAGCAGTAAGGTGTAACCAAGAGCTGTAAAAAAGAAAGCCATATTAATATGCCTAGTTGTGAAAGGCTCAAGTCAACAGCTTCTGATAATGCCAGATAAGCTGATATTCTGTTACTGTTATGGACTATGGGACAATATATACAGCTACCTTCTGTTTGTGCAATGAAAAGAAAGATCTGTACTAATAATATTTAGACAAGAAATCATGTCAGCATCCTGTACTTTGAACAACTACATGAAGACAAAAATATGCAATTTATTAATTATTGTAAATAAATAAATAAACTATAGAAAGAGAAAATAAAAAAAGAAAATTAAGAGACTAAAAAAGTTATGAGGTGAGTGCTAAAGCAAGCAGAAATAGTAATACCAGAAAAAAGCTGCATTAAACAAAAAAGCTGAGAAGGCAGAGAGAATATCAGACACTGATCATCTGCTAAGATAACAGCACTGTCATGAGGTTTCATGTGCCTGACCACACAGCATCACCATATGCTGGAATACGATGGGCGCCTCAGGAGAAACAGCAGAGGGCTTTAAGCCACCTCTGCCAAGCACACTGTGTTTGGAATTTGTACTAAATGAGCTGCAGAAGAAGACCAAAAACTAAGCTCAACGAAGGGCAAATGCCTGAAATTATATCGTCCACATTAGTGGATCACATGAAATAAACATTTTTTAAAAACTTTAAAATGTAGAGTGAGGCTCTAGTTCATTGTGGAAGGGGCACAAGCATGGCCATGGGCTCAGTCTCCAGCACCACACACACACACACACACACACACACACACACACACACACACACACACTATTTCTAAATACTAGACTAAAATGTTTCTGTGCTTGTACATTTCTCAAAGCATTTTAAAAGTAATGAAAAGATTCTAAAACCAGTAATGATGGGCTCATGTCTCATTCTAGATCCTTTACTGGTAACAGTGATAAACTCGGTGCCAAACACACTAAAATAACCACTTAGAGGCACCAGAAAGACACCAAAAGCAGGTAAAAGCTAGGAAAGAAAAGAAGCAGCTGAGCTTCCCACATACCCAGCGTTGTCCCTGAGCACTGGTCCCACTTAATGCTGCAGTGGAGCAAGAGTGGCACAGTCTCGCCAAGCTTGGGAGACAGAAGTCAGGATTTGAAATAGTCAGGCGAGCAATCGTTGAAAGGTCTCATCCTTAGGGACAAAACCAAAATCTGCTGGAAGTTCCCTTTCAGTCCTTGGCTGGTTCCTAAGCTGCATATCTATGGGTGGAAATGCCAGGGACTCAGTGGACATCAACAGCCGGAGGCTAAAGGGAACAGAGAAGACATTAAGAAACAGAATTTAGAATTCAAATCCTGACCTCAAAATATAACTCAAATTTTGGAGTTCACACTAGAAGGACTGTATGAGATCATTAATTTTATGTGTTGACTTGAGTGTGTCACTGTGGCTACCTGTTCAGCATTATTTTCGGTATTTCCATGAGGGTATTTGTGGATATTTATCTATTTTATTTTATTTTATTTTATTTTATTTTATTTTATTTTATTTATTTATTTATTTATTTATTTATTTATTTATTTATTTATTTTTTTTGTTTATTTATATACATGATACAAGGTCTTGCTATGCAGTTTGGACTCAGTGATCCTCCTATCTCAGCCTACCTAGTGCTGGGATTATAGGCAGGCACCATTATGCCCAGTTCCAGGGCTGGCATGGCATGTGCTACTAGGGATCACACTTGGGACCTTGTGCTTGCTGGGCAGGTGCTTATGCCACCAAGCTATCTCCCCAGCCCAAGATTTACATTTAAACTGTCAGACTGAGTAAAACAGATGCTCCCCACCATGGGTGTGGTGGGCTCCTTCTGTGAGTTGAGGATCTGGGTTCAACCAAAGAATGATCTCCCCTGACCAGGAGGAAATTCTGCAGTAGAAGAACTGCGACAGCCTTAGTACCTTCCTGGTTTTCAAGCTTCAACCTGTTCTGCACACTTAGGACCTGGTAACCTCCATAACTGTGTAAGCCCAGTACTTGAGGCAAATCTGTATTATATAGAGCTTCAGTTCTGCTTTCTTAGAGAGCCCAAACACAACGAGAAGGCACACATGGCTTCCTGTGGAAATCTAGGACTAGAGACAAAACTGAAATGGCCCAATAAAAGCCTAATCCAAGATTCTACGCAGTTGGCCAGTGATTTAACTTCCCAAGCTAATGATTTTGTAAAAGACAATTTACTTAGCTTATAAATAGGCAGCCAACTAAAGAAAGAAACTGAGGTGGTTTTATTGGGTCAGCCATACTAATAAAAATGAAAAAAAGAAGAAATCAGTGAAAAATAGGGATTTTAACCAAGAAAGGAGTTGCTCAGGCAACATGGAATGTAATCTCTCCCAGTACTTGGGGCCCAGTTTTGAAGAACTTAAAAATGCAGAATAATCAGTTTTTTCATTGAAATCAGTTTCCTTTAAACTCTGGAAACTGGATAAGTGGTGTAGAGAGCTCAGATACCAGCTGGTCATTTAAGCCCATTTTATAGCCACCTATGATAGTTGACCACAAGCAAATAATTCCCATACTCTATATGTATAAAGCGTGTTAGACTGAGGGGCCTCGTGACAACCTGCTTCCTACTTCTCCAAGCTGGAAACTAGCTTTCTCCTGGCCTCTAGTAAGTTCTCTCCCAGCATCCTCCTTTCTGTCTAAGATTTCTTTTTTTGAACTTATGAGAAAATGAACTGTGTTTACATGTCTTGTTTGCTGTTAGCTGTTTTAATCTACCTTGGCCTTAATTTATAAAGACCAACGTATGACAACACAGAGGTCTCACTGTCACTGAAAGAAGAATTTAGCAGTGATACTTTCCAAGAGAAGGGGACACATCACATTCCACAGGTTCATGGGGTAAAGCACTAGGCTTGGTCAGAAGGCAACAGCAATGGGATCACATGACCCAAAACTGTGTTACATTTTCCATGGGAAAGGCAAGGCATCGTGGGTAGAAGAGCTAGGGGTTATCTGACTTGTATAATTTTATATTGGTGCCTAAGAATTAGATAAAGAGACAGTTATCTCTGTTTATACAGAGAGAGTATAAATTTGCGGTAGGTTGGAAGGTTTGTGATATGATTTTTGAAGCACTTATGAAAGCTGGATTGCAGGGAAGACATTCACAGCTTTGACTGTTAGTTTAGTTTTTTAATTAATAGGTGTGAATGGACATCTACAGAAAGTTTATGGAAACACAGAAGTAAAAATCAACAGTCTTTCTCTGAAGACAGAGGAGTCCAGAGTTTCTGTAGTGGACCATCCACAATGTCTAGTGTTTAAATGAACAACACCAGATGTTCAAAGAAATGGAAAAATGTGACTCCCAGT
Source organism: Capromys pilorides (assembly GCA_004027915.1). NCBI lineage: Eukaryota > Metazoa > Chordata > Mammalia > Rodentia > Capromyidae > Capromys > Capromys pilorides. Next base: position 16,512 of record PVKN010006529.1, read on the forward strand.
GAGAGGAAACAGCCAATAGGAATAGATTTATGATCAGCCTGATGTTGAAATCAGCAGCCAAAGACTCCAAAATTTAGTATAGACATTCCTTGTTCAAAGACCAAGTGCTGGTCTGTGACTTGGTCATTAAATAAATTGGTTACTATGAGGGAATATATACATAGAAATGTATATACATACATAGAAATATATATACATAGAAATGTCTATATCACATTATAATGTTCATGTCAGATAAAATATAGAAGGAAATTTCAACTTGATGACTTTGCTATCATTCACATAACTTTTACATGAAGTGATGCAAGGTATGATAGAATATAAAACTGCAATACTGTACTATACAGTACTGTCAGCAAAAATTTCAGTATGTGCTGTAGAAGCCACCATAAGCCATACTGCTGCTAATTTTCAGCATCATAAGTCTGAATGCAAGTTTTAAGTCCTTGCAGGTTGTAAGTCTGAATTGTCATTCAATATGTAGGGCCTCAAATGAGTAATACCTGTATATATTTTTCAGGTTAAACGAACAGAGAAGACTCCTTGGTAGGAAAATAGAAACACTGTAAGTAGAATTTCTAGAACTGAACGAGGCCCTATGAAACTCATGTCTTTGTACATGCTGTTCCTACTGCCTGGAAATCTCCTTCCCCAGATCCTCCAATTGTTGATCACCCTTCTCTCTGCTCAACACTCTGCCCCCATGTCACTCCCCAAAGGTCTCCCCATGAGCACTCATAGCTGTGGACTGCCACATGCTTCTGTGTTATCTATCCCTTCCCCTACCCAGATGAATGACAGATTGTCAAGGATGAGGTATTATCTGTCCCATCACTATGGCATCCCCAGATTCCAGTGTGGAGAAGAAAGTAGATGCTTAGAAAATAGTGCTAAGAGCTCAAATTTATATTCAAACTGTACAAGCAAATACAAGGACTAGACCTCTTTTTAAACAGGAAGGGAAACAAGAGATAGAGGGAAGGAAAAGGGTGTGGTAAGAAATAAATTGAAAGAAAATACAGCTTGTGCACTTGGGAAGAAGACCAAGCATTGGAAGGACCAAGAAAAGATGGAAAGATAGGGACAAAAATAGAATCAACGAGTATCGTGCACATGTGCCCACTCTCCACAATAAATGTAGTCAATATGTACTACAAATGTGTACTAATAAAATAAAGAAATTGGAAAAATCTACATAAAGTGAATCGTTTTCCCAGTAAATATAAATAATTACCTTTGGCTTCAAAAGCAGTGGGAAAACTAGATAAGCCAGTTAGCATGGAGGGTGAAATAAACGCTGCACTAGTCACTGCGTAAGCTGCGTCGCCGAGTCCCCGGGCTCGCTCTCCCTTGGATACTGTGCAAGCAGCGTCGTTTCCACATGCACACAAATGCGTTTGGTCTTTAAACATGTTGCCATTTTTTAGAGGTTGGATCATTCCCAGCATTCCACTTGATCTTTTCTTGTGCTCCATTCCTAATTTTTTGTTAACGTAAGCCACATGGAATGAAAATTCTTCTATATGTTCTCTTGGCATAGATGTCAGAATTGTTCCGTGAGCAGATAGAACTTTTATGCTCAAAACCACACTTTGCATGTGTCATGGCCTGGGTTGGGGGTACGTGGAGGGGATCACACTCAGGAAGAGTCAGTCCTCAGGGCCTCTGGAGCCCTCCCTGGTCAGAGAACAGAAGTGAGCTCTGTCCTGACCCCTTTGACTAAAGCTCAAGTTTGGCTCTAATGCAAGAACACATCCATTTCTCTTCTCTTTCAGGGGTTGCTAAATTAGAGAGGGCCTTTATAATTCCAGCACCTATGCCAGGCCAGCCACCAAAACCAGGCATGGTGGTGCATGCCTGTGATCCTAGTGCTGGGGAGACTGAGACAGGAGGATCACTATAGTCTGAGCTGCATAGTGAGATTTTGTACCAAATAAATAAACAAATAAATAAATAAATAAATAAATAAATACAATAAATTTTTAAAAAAATTAAAAAGCGTGTTGTCTTAGTTACTCTTCTTTTGTTGCTGGGACAAATATCTGACACCCAAAATGTAAAAAAAGTTTATTCAGTTCACAGTTACTGACCGGCACATGGCTGAGAGCAGCAGTTCATGGTGGTAGAACAATTGCAACAGAAGCAACAGAGAGCAACAGAGGGAGTCTGTCTCCCTCTTTCTTGTATTCAGACTCTCTGCCTCAGGCTACCCACCTCAGGCTACCCACTTTAGTACCCCTCAATACTAAAACACACAATCCCAGTGGATCATGAGTCAGTCTCAAACTCTAGAAGTCCCCACCCCATGACTGCGTGAGACTTTGGGGAGATAATTAGACACAAACAATAACACATGTATACCATACAAAGAGGAGCATTAAGTTTGGTGCCACACAATTCAGGACTTCACCTGTGTGTGAGCATGTATGCATGCACACATACATTGTTTTTGAATAATTGAGATTATATGGCATGTGTCTTCACTCACAATGTAATGAACGGTTTTTCCGATGTTCTTTATTATGTGGCATTCCACATTTTATTAACCTCAGCAGTTCTCTGAGTCCAGCAAGCCCCAGAACTAGGTGTGGGGAAGTAGTTTACTTAAGCACAGATGTCTGAGTCCCACCAGGTTTCTTAGTTGGTAGGTTAGGCTGGGGCCTGGGAATCTGCATTTCTAATGAGTTCCAGATGAGACTGGAACTGACCAACAACGTAGTCAGCTTGGGGCCTCCAGGTTGCTTCTGAGCCCAGACCTATAATGCATGTTATGTTGAAAATGGGCTATGGAAATCTTGTGCATGCCTCTGCCCTCATTTAGGTGACTGTCTAAGTGTGGTCCCAGGCAGACACTATCACAGGCTGAACTTCTGCCCTGTGCTGGGCATGCTGCGTGCTGCTGTGAGTTGCACTGGGCTGTACAGAGCAGTAGCTTTGGGTGTGTGATTTCCCTCGAGTGACTCCATTTATAGGCAGCCATGTGCTCCACTTTGCTGCAGTGGCTGAGGCAGGATGACACAGTGACTTGTCTGTGCAGATGGGTTACACCAGCTATTGGGCACTCCCCACTCACCAAAAAGAACAACCCTGGCTGTACCACACAATCTCGAGGTACCACCTGATGCCCACCCTAGTCATGCTACTGAGTGACAGCCTTTGAACTTATCAGGGTGAATTGGGGACGCATAGACACATGACGTATCAAAGCCACATTAGGGAAACCAGGCTAGTGAGCTGTGGATACCCCAGACCAATGAACTATGCAACCCTCTCTTGGGTCATAGAGATGAGGGGTCCCCAACACTGGGGCCAGCTGTGACACACGCTGACCTGCCAGCTCATTAGATCACCTGGAGAATGTGTCATGGGGATGACAGTTTGGACTCTAGCTCTCTGTCTCATTTCATATCTCTGCTCAGTGCTGACCACTTGAACTGTGGGATGTCTGAACTCAGGCTTTGAGTGAGCTCTGTGTGCTCAGCAAGCCCTGTGCCTGGGACAAGCTCTGTTGATCTGTAGCTGTACCTGGGTCCTCGGGGTGACTTTTCACAACTGTGTGCTCCCCATCTTTGCCTCTAGAAAGTCTGCATTCATCACCAATAGCCACTCCATAGCCTCTGTGTTGTAGTGTGCAGTGTGATGTGTAACCCAAATGTTATAGCAGATCTTGGTGATTAACCTTGGAATGAAGCAAAAGAACTTTTGATTATCTTGTTTATGGCTATCAAGTGAAATCTACAGTACTCAGCAGGGCAGCACCAGTGAAGGTGACATATCTTGTAAATTTATCATTATTCAATAAATTCTGACATGATGGGAAGACTCACACACATCTGGTCTATGTGAAGGGCTAATGCAGCTGAGAACTCTGGGTTTTCATCCTATGGGCCAGGAGAACCCAGGAAGCTTTGCTGACCTCTCTAAGCCTCAGTTTCTCCTACTGTTAAAGGGGAAACAACTCTGCTTAGTCCACATTTCTGGCTTGATGCAGGAAGCATCAAATGATGGATCCTGTCCAAAGTGTGACACCCAAAGGTGGGATGGTGCTGAGCACACCCCAGAGGGTGGAGACACAGTCCCTATCGTGGGGACCAGTCAGCATGGTGGAGCTACTGGAATGGTTGCTAGAGGATGTGTCCTAGAGTCCCCACTGCCTCAGGCCGTTGTCCTTGGGAGGCCTCAGCTATGTGATGGACAATAACTCTTTAATAATTTGTTCTCTGCTTAGAGAAGGAGAAGGTGGCCCTAACTTTAACCTCCACTGATAATCGTGATGTAGATATCCCAACTGATCCCTTTTACAAGCTGTCACCATCCAGTAAAATAATTAGGAAGTGAAATGTTCTGAGTATATTAATTTTGTATTTAATGTTTGTTATGACTTGTGTCTATAGATGTTTCCCTAAAGCCTCGTGTGAACATAGATAAGACTTTCCAGAAGTGGCTGGATCTTGGATTGTGATGCTGGGGTTAAATGCGCAATGATAGGATACAGAATATACGATTATTAGTCTACTTGTTGGCTAGCATAGTCTTGGGTGTGGATAACAGCAAGACCCAACCTGAGTGTGGGTATTCTGGAAGGGATAAAGAGAAGAGGCAGGCTCCTGCTGCGCCTGCTGCTGTGCCTGCTGCTGCTGCTGCTGCTGCTCCTGCTTCTCCTGCTGCTCCTGCTGTGCCTGCTGTTCTTGCTGCTTCTGCTACTCTTGATGCTCCTGCTGCTCCTGATGCTGCTGCTCCTGCTGCTGCTGCTGCTGCTCCTGCTGCTCCTGTTCCTGCTGCTCCTGTTCCTGCTCCTGCTGCTCCTACTGCTGCTGCTCCTGCTTTTGCTCTTGCTGCTCCTGCTGCTGTTCCTGCTCCTGCTGCTCCTGCTGCTCCTGCTGCTCCTGCTCCTGCTCCTGCTACTCCTGCTCCTGCTTCACTACTTTGCTGCCTTTGTCCCTGCCATGGACAGTTTCTCCTCAACTAGGCCATGCCACCTGCCTTGGAGCCAGCCAATTATAGACTGAAACCTCTACAAATGGTGAGTCAAATAAACCTTTCCTCCTTTAACTTTGGGCATCAGGCATTTTATCCCGGGAATGAGAATAGTAACTAAGACAATATTATTTATTCTATCATGAGTTTACACAATTTTAATTAAGGTAATGACTGTTTAAAAACTGGCTTGCCAAGTTGTGCAAGATTGAACAACTCTTAAATTATTCTGCTTCAATGAGAAGCTCAAAGTGTAAATAAATTTAAAAACAAAATCAAAATTGATTAGCAGCAAACAGGGAGATAGATCTTTTGAAAATGAGAAGAGAGAGGGGAAAGAAAGGAAAGGAGAAGGGAATCTAAAAGGATTAAGATGTGTGATGTATGTGTGCTAGCTCCTCATAATGCATGCAGTCATTTGTACTGCACAGATGTACTAATAAAATTAGAAACAAAAACAAAACTACATGGTTTGTTATACAGGTCTTGCTTTAACTTCCCCTTAACCACCCAGCAGAAAAGTTTAAACATGATGCATAAAAAATAAAGGTAGTTTAGTATGCTGAGCTGTAAAAGGCTCTAATCAACAGCTTACAACCTTACCAGTTTTGCCAGTAACACACTGTAATTATGGAACATTTGACTATGTATACAACTACCTTCTCTTAGACCAAAGAGAAGAAATCTATTGTACTAATAACCATTAGAAAATTTATCATGTCTACGCCCTGTGCTCTGTATAACTATGGTGAGGACAACAATATGCATTGTATCAATTATTGGGAATGTACTACTACTGTGTTTTGAAACTGTCACATTGTAATTTCTTATTAAAAATAATAAAAAATTTCTTCTTGTTATGATATTTATCTTTTTTCATGTGTGTTTTAAATGTGTTCCATGAACTGTACTTTAAAAACATATTTGGTTCCTGCAAGTGCAAGGTCCTGAGTTTGATCCCCAGTTCCACAAAAAAAAAAAAAAAAAAAAAAAAATATATATATATATATGCAGAAACTACTGTAAATATGTGGATATAAATTGCAAAATAAACTATAAATTTGCAGTAAAAAAGAAAGAAAATATGTTAAGAAAATAATTGGTTCCTCCCAGTGAACACTGATGGGTCCCTGTGTACCGCAGGGTACCCCATTGGCCGTGAACTCATTTTGATGTGAGTTCCTTTTCTTCTCTCAGAGAGGAATGATTTGACCAGTTAGGCTGATGTTCTCATTTGATATTTGTTGAAGGGTTACTCCTTCAGCTATTTTGATCTCAGATGGTTAGCACTTTTCAGATAGCCCATAATAGGCACTGAAAAGACTGAATGTGGGGGGCCTGCTCAGACTTCTGGGGCACAGGTGACGCCACATCTCCCTCACAACTGTGCAGTGTGGGGACCCAGACTATTTCCAAAGCCTTGATTCTGAAACAGGAACAATCAGCTTTCCACAGCTATCCTTGTCTTTTGGTTTTCTTAGTTTGGCTTATTGTGATCTGTCCAGTTGGTTGTGGGTTAGGGAGTGTAGCCTAGATTGTGATTGACCTTTGTTGATTATTGATGTCTGTGAACTTCACTTTTCCAGAGGCCAATGTGATTTTGTGTATTCACCTCAGTTCAAGTGGCACTAAAGTAGGTAAACAATAAAGTAGGCAAACAATATAAGAATGATTTTAGGGGCTGTTCAGTGACACTTATCTATACAATATCATAATCTGTAAATTGTGCCTTATAAAGAGCAGATCACGTAATGTGCATGATAATGTAAAAATAAAGCTGATGGATTAGCTTCAGGTTGGATGGAAAGCATTTTAAAACTGTAAGTTAACATTTGAATAATACACAGAGACTTAGTCTTATCTGTATAAGTAATATATGACCTATATGAACTCCCCTTTGGTGTTTATCACATTTGCTGAGTGACAGCCAAGAAGCTTCGGGTTGATTTCTAAGAAGAGCTCTTTCTACGGCTCCTGTGAATATGTGTTGTCTCCCCAGGTTCATGAGCTGGAAGCTCAGTCCCCAGTGCAATGGTACTGAGAAGTGTCGCTCAGTCGTGTAGTGGTGACACCACCTTCAGAAGTGATTGGTGTAGTTTTCACAGGACCTGGTTAGTTCTCCCAGGAGCAGGTGGTTATATTGCAAGGCCTCCAGTCCATGCTAGGCTTCTTGTGCAGGTAGCTGTTTCCCAATCTGCTTTTTGGCCACATTGTGATGCAGGTGTCCTCATGGTGGCCAGCCGTGCTATGTGGACTTTCTAGCCAGAATCACACACCAAACAAGCTATATATATATATATGTTTTGTTTTGTCTTGTTTTGCTTTCATTTTATGTATTTGGTACAGGGTCTCACTATGCAGCTCGGACTCATAGTGATCCTACTGTTTTCAGCCTCCTCAGCCCTGGGATTATAGGCATGTGCCACTATGCCTGGCCTCTGTTGCTGGGTCAGCACACTCCAGGGGTGGGGCCAGCATAGCATATGAGACTGAGGATTGAACTCTGGTCCCTGCACTTGTCAAAGCAGGTGCTTAGTCTGCTGAGCTATCTTGCCAGCCTGCCTCCAATAGAAGCACCAAATAAACTTCGGTTTTTAAATGTTTTTACTCTTATTTATTTGTTTGGTACAGGGTGTTGAAACACAGCTGACTCATAGTGATTCTCCTGACTCAGCCTCCCCAGTGCTGGGATTATAGACATGCACCACCACACCTGGTTTCCATGGCCTGCACAGCACATCCAGGTTTCCAGGGCAGGCATAGCATGTGGTACAGGGGATCAAACCCAGGTCCTGGTGCTTCCCAGGCAGGCACGAAGACTGCCTAGCTATCTCTCCATCGTCAGATAGACTTTTGATTTCTTGTAAAGTGAACTGAGCTGACCTTGGTAGGCTTCTCTGTCCTCCCTGGGATGTTGGTCAATGTGGTCCACGTGGCCAGGTAGGAAGTGAGTTGTGGCCATTTCCGCTCACTTCTTCCTGCACTGTGGATGTCTGAGAGCCAAGTTTAGCCTCATGGAAGCCCTTGTCCCGACATGACGTCCTCTTATGGATATGCTGAGCACCTGGAACAACAAATGGCCCTTAAAGCTGGACATCCTCACCAGAGTGAGGCTTGCGGGCTGAGCAAGGGAGTGGTGAGGATGGCAGCTGTCATCTCAGCCATGCCTGGCCAGGGTTATTGCCTTATAGAGGATACAGACAGAAGCCCACAGGTCCAGCTCAAAAGAATTGCTTCACATCTAGCCCCTAAATCTTGGTTCCTTTCCTTGGAACCTTCTTGTGGGAATTCATTAACTTTATCCAATCTTCCTAGAAGCTCCAGACTACGTTACTTCATTCTTGGAGGGTCTGGATCCACTCAAGGCTTTAGACAGTGTTCTGGCAAGGGACAGCATTGCTGTTCACCCCGGGACACCTCTACCATCCATTAAGGAACAGTGTTGTCCCTGTGAAGGATGGCATGGGCAGAAGCCAGGCTTGAGATAGGTCCTTGCCGCAGCTATTCTAATGGTGAGGATAAGAAGGTGGACTCTCCCAGTTGTGCTTAGGGTAATCTAGGATTGCACATAGCCTTTCAACAACAAAGCACTCACATGCCTTGGCAGTGAGGTAAAGCTTGCCCCAGAGTGTGAATGGTGCACCTGGAAGTTATGGCAACTCCTCATCAGTCTTGAGGTCTTAGGGTCTCCACGTAGGCCATGCTGCCTGTAGGCACTGTTCACTCAGTAAGAGGCAGCAACTGCAGCTGCTGCATTGTGTCCAGGTGGCCAGCAGCCAGACCATGTCGGACATAGAGGGAAGACCCAACCCTTCCTGGAGCTTCCCGTGTGACCCAGTAAGAATGTGGCGAGCTGCTGGGACACTGGGGCTTCAGGGTCATGCATGTGGCATCCAGTGGGATGTCTGTCTCCCAGCTTAGATCACCCTTCCAGGGAAGTGTGTGTTGGAAGACACTTCTGTATCCAGCAACCTCGTGAAACATCACAGTCCCACAGAGCCAGAGATTAGCAGGAGGGAGACTGGATCTGGGTTCTGGGAGGGGATAGGGCCAGGGAAACTCCCTGCTCCACCATGCCTGAGAAAGCTTAGGTTATTTATATGAACTGAAATAAAATCCAACCACACAGAGGAGCAGGGTGTTATGAAGTTGGAAGGAAAACAACAGCAAAACTCCTGTCTTGGTCGCTGGGGGAACTGAGGTAGAGCTCTTCCGGGCTCCTCTGTTGGTGGTTGGGGTTTTCTTTCTGTGCTCTCCTGACTCATTTACTTTAAATAGTTACAAGAAACAACAGAAAATGAACTCAAGGGAAAAAGGCCTTCCTACACCTACCCTCAACTTCTCTGATGGTTTCTGCCACATTCTCTGCATTCAGAACACAAGGATGAGTTCGTCCTTCACTTCTCTATCATCAGAAACATGGAGGCCACAGCCCCTACTCCAGCCCTAGCCCAGCATCTGGAGCTGCTGCCCCTCAGCATTAAATCTGATCCCAGGTGTATTTTGGGGAAAGTCAAGAGTGATTGTCCCCACCACACAGTCTTTCTTCTTTGGTGTAAAAGGCGCCGCATAGTCCTCCTTCACCGTAAAAGGCCTTGCACAGTGGTCAGCCACAGAAACACCACTGCTGCAACCCTTGTGGTGTCCAGTCAATGCCAGGCTCCAGGGCTCACTGCCTAGGCTATTTCTAGACTCTGTGGGCGCCAAGAGAATGACTTGATTCTCCCAGTAACCTAGATCACCCAGCAAGCCATCTCTGGAATTAGAAGTGAAGGAAAGTGCAAGCACTGTGGCGTCTCTGTTTCCTGCTTGGCTGGGCTGCTTTGTTTCCTGTTGGTCTCCTCTCAGCTGAGTGAAGCCGGCTGGGGAGAGCAGGCTTTGGGTGGGGAGCTAAGCCTGGAAAACACTTGGGCTTTCTGGATGAGGTCAAGGCTCACATGCGCTGTGCTCAGTGAGCTGGCTGGGAGTCAGCCTCAGCTCCAAGAAAGTGCTGTGCTGGGACTTTTGGGGTTTTGCACACCACCCCTGCTGGCTGCTGCAGTGAAGCAGGGAGGTTTCTGGCAAGGCCAGAAAAACAGCTGGAAAACTGCACTCTGAGGAGATGTAGGGGTGGGGGCTGAAACCCAAGATGGGTGGTCCTAGCTCCATATTCTCATGAGCCAACGCAGAACTAGGACAAAACCCCTTTCTAGGGACAGAAGCAACCAGAAGCCACAGGAATGAGGGACAGTTTCATGCCACTGGTGGGGTTTCCCTAAGCCATTCTGTGGATGGGTGCAAGAGACAGCAAGGGGCAGCGTGGGCCTAAGGTGGAAGCCCCATCCTCAGCCCTCCTGCCTATGCCACACCTACCCCATGGGCATCCAAATCCCATCCATACCCAATCCTCCCATCTATGTGGCAACATCCTCCAGAGACTCAGAAAGGACATGTACGGATTCCGGGGAAAAAGAGCTCACTCAAGGGATGTTAGAAAACAGTGGTGTTTAATTTCACTTTTTTTTTTTTTTTTTTTGGCAGTACATGTTTGCAGTATGCAATGACCCATTTATTGTGGGGAGTTGGTGTACATACAGCATGCATCCTACTTCTTTTCACATCCCTTCTTCTCCCTTCCTTCTATCTCATTGTACTTTGCTTCTGCAAAATATCTAATTTCCTATTATCTGCTTTTTATTTTGATCTTTAATTTATTTATACTATGAGTTTCTTATACAAGAGACACCATGGTGTTTATGTGAAGAACTATAAGGTTAAACACAAAAGCAACTGTTTGCGAACTTTGGGATCCAGTGGTTAAAGTGTTCCCCCTGGAGTCTGGGAGAATAATTCTGAGACTGCTGGACGTAAACATGGGCCTGGACAGTCAGGGACATGGGTTGTAGCCATGTAACTGTCTCCTCCCCTCCTCCTCCCGTTATCCTGGGAAGCCAGTGTTCACCTGGCTCTGAGGTTTTCCTCACTGGACAAGGAAGATGTGTAGGATACATGGTGTGGAAGAGCTGGGATCATGTCTGAGCACTGCAAGGAAAGTCAAGACCCATTATACCACCATGCCTGTGTGACTGCTTAGCCTCACCCACTGGGGGCTGGACCCAGGCGCTTCACAGTGGGCCACACCTGAGTGCTGGGACTGTAGACACGCACTGCCATGCTGCCCATGACCACCTCTTTCCTGGCTTACGGTTCCCATGTTAGGAATCAGGCAGAGCCCAGACAGATGGCTGCTATGTGCTCTGTGATTTTTCAGGTCGCAAATGGAAAATTCAAAGTCTTTGAGGCTGAATCATCTGAGAATACCTTGGTTACCATCTGATGGTTGATGGAGACCTTCTCTGAGTGTGGGGCTGGGCTACCTCCCTGTGGCCTCTTAGTGTGGTTTGGTCTCCCATGTGACATGCTGGACAGGTACACATGGGAATGGAGAAAGAATCAAGAGGAAGCCATATTCTATCAGCTATTGGTGCATAGACCATCAGAAGGCGTCCTCCTGTATATTTCTCTGGACCAGGACCACCCAGCCCAGAAAAAGGGACTTTTCATGCTGTAAGAATGGCTCAGAAGATGATGTGGTGATCTTTGGGTAATTCAGAACTCACTTTCCCATCTTTCTCCTCTTCTGAGGTCACTTTGGTGGTCCACTTCGGTGTCACTGTTTTCAGATCTCCTATGTCTTTCCACACTTAAACAATGTAGTTTGTTGGGGACTATTTTTTTGGAGGAGGGATATCTTGTTCAATTTTTATATAAATAGGATCAGCCATATATTCCCTTATGTCTTGCATTTTCAAATAACATAAATTCATTTATTATTATGAAAGGACATTCCATATTTTGATTACAT
>PVKN010006530.1:0-28328 GCA_004027915.1 Capromys pilorides
ACAGCACGCAGGTTGGCCAGAGAAGGAGCGGAGCAGAGCAGAGCTCACAGCCCGGGGGCGGGGCGGATGGTGAAGAGGCGGGGCCTGAATTTAGGGGCGGAGCCACAGCTGGCCTGGCCAAATCCTGAAGCCCGGACGGGTCGAGGCGGGAGAGAGGTGTGGCCAGGACTTAGGAGAGGAGCCATGACTCCAAGGCGTGGACAAATCCTGAAGGCTGGGCGGGCGGGGCGGGTCCAGAGGCGGAACATGGGGCGTGGCCATAACTTAGAGGCAGAACCAGGGCTCCCAGGAGTAGCCACATCCTGAAGGCGGGGCGGGAAGCTGAAGGGGCGGGACCGGGGAAAATCCGGGAGGGGGCGTGGGCGTGACTAGGATTTGGGGGCGGAGCCACGGGTCCCAGCAGTAGCCAAATCCTGAAGGTGGGCGACTCCCCGGCTCAAGCGTCTGTACCCCGGCCTGTGCGTGGCAGGGCAGACACCTGCGGACAGCAGACTATCAGAGGCTCTGCGCGGCCTCCTGCAGAGGCTGCAAGCCTAGTACATGCAGGGCCAGGCCGAGAAAGCCGAGTAGCAGCAGGAGCCCCAGCAGCAGCCGCAGGAGTATCTGCGCCGCAGAGGCTCGGGGCTGTCGGCTCGCGGACTGCATGTACCGCTCCACAGAGTCGGCGAAGCTGAACTTGTCCGGTGCGTAGCCAAGCTGAGCACGGGCCTTGGCGATCCGGAAGGTGTGCGTCACGGCAACTGACTGCACCTGTGGGAGAAGCAGGCAGCCAGGGGCCGGGCTAGCGGGAGGGGCGACTTCCTCTGCCTCGATATTCAGGGAAAGGAGGGAAGAGATTGCCGCTCCGTCTCCCAGAGACTTAAAAACATCTCAGCTGCTGCGTCTTGTTTCCGTGATGCCCCCATCAGGGCGCCTTTCTTGCCTCCTTTCGCTCACACGTCTCCATTTCCTTGGGAGGCGCTGCCTCAGGGTGACTTTTCTGTCTCTCCTGGCCAGCAGAATTCGCACCATATCCGTAAGAAGCAAAGGTCCTACCTCTGCCCTACCCGCCTTAGACAGGGTGTACCTCAGGAGGTCCTGGATATAGTACACTCCAATATTCGCTCAATATCTTGCCAGGGGTCTCGTAGTTTCCTGGCAAACTGTCTCTAAGAATCAGTTTTGGTGGCGCCCCTTAGCCTTAGACCAACCTTGGGTGAGCCTCAAGGCACAGGCTCCAGGCCCTCCTGGCTGTTAAGTGGGTGTAGGAGAGATTCTCTCCCGGGTCTGAGCTGGATTTCTCTGCCACCAATGCCCAGGGCCTCTGGCTAATGACAGCTATCAGGCACAGAGCACAGACTCTGTTTGACCTGTCTGAGTTCTTGGTATTTCTCCCATCATTTTCTCCAGAGATAGCACTATTTCCTCTTTGCATATTAGGAAACTGGAGATCAGAGAGGGTAATGACTTGCCCAAGGTCACCCAGGAGGGTCACTTGCTAGCCTGTGTTCTTCACTGGCATGCTCAGGCCAGAAGATACCTTCCCACCTAAGTCCTTTCTTCCCCTCTGGTTCCTTGGATGAGCACTGGGAGAAGTTGGCTGGCTGCTCCATTCTCCACGGCACTGACACAGCCCCAGGACGGAGCTGTCGGGTCCCTGGTCCCAGACAGTTTAGTGGGAAGGGGCAAGAGGCCAGTCCCTGTCCATTTTGCCCCAGCTGATCAGTTCAGGGCTTTGGGGAGTGCAGAGGTCGCTTGTCCTGGTAGAGTTAGTGTTACTCGGCATATAGTAGACGCTCAATAAATGATGAATGGCTAACTGTAAAATCAGCCCAGAGGGCTGGTTGTTGTGCCACAGACTGGCCAGCAGGGGATGCAGTCGCCACAGCCCCTCACCATTGGGCTATGGATCCTGCTGCCTCTGAGCTCAACAAGGAAACCCACGATTTAGACAAGAGGGTCAAGGCCCTGCCTGACAAATTCCGCAGCCTCTTGCAGCTATTTTGTATTGGGGGGATACCTGTAGCATTTTTTAAGCTCGTGGTTGAGTTTGGAATCAGTTAGGTGTGGGTGTGAATCCCAGGACCACCGAGGGACTGTGCGCAGGTTATTTCACTGTCTTCTGTCCTCCTCTGTAATGGACATGAGCACAATCTACGACTGAGAGTAGCAATGAGGACTAAATGCCACCGAAGGACTGGGCCTAGCATATCGCCACTCGGCAGAAGTCACCATTGTCCCTGTTCTCTACTAGTCTGCACGGCTCCAAGGATAAATGATAAGTGACATTCCCCTTAGGGAGCATCGGATATGGAATCTGAACCTAATCCTGGTATGGTACTACCAATTTCCCTAAAGCCCAGATTTTCATCACAAAGTGGAGGGCATCATATTTTTTACTTCCCTAATTTAACAGAGTATCATGAGAATAAAACAAAAGAACGGATGAGAAAGGGTGTTAGAAATAACCCCAGACACCACCCGTTGCTTCCTGTTTACAATCTGCATTAAAACAACCTCTTTTAAATCGGACGTGGTGGTGCACGCCTGTAATCCCCGCACTTGGGAGGCTGAGGCAGGAGGATCAGTGCGAGTTCGAGACCAGCCTGGGCTACAAAAGTGAGCCAAGGCCAGCCTGAACCGCGTAGTGAGATCCTGTCTCAAAAAGGCAAAACAAAACAAAATAAAAAACCTCTTTTAAACCGCGCGTGCTAAACAAATCTAGCACTGCGTCACTGCTCTGAGAGCGGCCGGTAGAGGCTCAGTGCATACTCACTGTCTACTGAGAACAGCCTCTGCACATGTGCACTCGGCCGGTGTGGAGGGCTGACCATGAGGACAGCGCGGCCTTGGGAAGCTCAGCAAACAGCCGCAAAAAGGGAAGGGCCGGGAGTTGTCCGGCTCGAGATCCAGGTGGCACAGCCAGGGCCACAGCCCACCAGCTGGGAAGATTCTAAAGGAGCCAGCGTGGGATGGGGTCCCGCCCAAGGTCCTGAGACCCCAGAGGAGGGGAGAGTGCAGGGGACCGGGGCAGGGCTGGGAGGAGGAGAGTGGCCCAGGAACCCACTTACCTCACTGCGCGTGAGCAGCAGGGGCAGGCTGCAAAGTGGCCGCAGGGCCAGGTGCAGGAACTCCATCACTGCGGCTGCAGGGAGAGGGCCTGTGCCAGGATCTCACTTTATGCAAACCTCAGGGAGGCCTCGAGGGTGAGCTAACTGGGGGCGCTACTGGCTTCTAGGGGTCCCTCTGAAAAGGTCAGCAGATTCCCTTAAGTCAGCAGCAGTGCTGGAGGGGTGCCTGGCTAGACGGGAAGGGTGTCCGCAAGAACCGTGTCATTACAGTGACGTTAAAGAGTCACAGACGCCTGAGCAGACCTTGCTCCTGTTCTACTGCGATCCCGCAGGGAGGACGCGTGGGAGCAGCACTCCTACCTCGGCCGAACATGGGCACTTTAGGAAGCAGGGCACTTCCCTCCCACCCCTCCTCTCAATTTTGGGGCATGGCCAAAGCTTATATTTTTACTATTTTCAGAGCTCCAGGTGAGGCTACTGTGCAGTCCAGGTGGGGAAACACTGAGTTGTAGTCTGCATGCCAGGAAGCGGAAGTGTGCGCATAATTCCCGCCTACAGCCCTCCCTGTGGCTGAAGGCCTGGTGCACTGAGCATGAGCGGCACGGCGCTGCAAGCGAGCAGCTGTTTGCATGCATGCTTGGGGAGCAAGTGTGCAAACTCTTGCTGTCAATGGCAAGATCCCAGTGCCTTGCAAATGCAGCAGGTCCAGGCCAAGGTGTGCTGGGAACCCAGGACTTGAGGGCCGCCTGGTGCCCTACACGGTTCATGCCATGCCAGACGCCTACTCTGTCTTCCAGCAGAAAGGAGGCCAGGCGCTGGGGTGAGAACAGGGGCAGCAGCAAGGGTGTGGTGCTGGGCTGGGGGCAGACCCTGACCTTCAGGGCGAGGAGGGCCATCTGGGGCTAATGGGGCCCAGGCAGCCCTCACTTCAGGGTGACCTTGGGGCACAGGGCAGCCTCAGGGCCCCTTCTCCTCCTGTCTGGCATGACACTTGCCAGTGCAGGAAACAGGAGCCAGTCACGTCCAGGTGTCCATGTGGCCAGGTCACAGTGCCTCAGGCTGGGTCTCCCCATCCCTACACTGGGCCTATTGTGTGGGCTTTGCAGGGGGATCAGGGCTTAAGCAAGGGTCAGGACCATGAGGTTGTGGGGTACCCCCAGTGCCAAGTGTCAAGGCCTGTGCCCCTCCAAGTGTAGGGTAGAACTTGGCAATTCAGAGCCCTTGGAGCCTGCCCCCCCCCCCCAATCTGGCCTTGAATTTGCAATAAGCTAAAGCATGCCTTGTGTACATCTGGTACACATGGGCCACGGTCCACGCACACCTCTCCTTACCTGTCACATAAACCCATGAAGTAGGTATCTGGATCCAGGGCTGGCTGTACCCCAGCTTCTCAAACTGCAAGGGAATACATCTGAGATGAGAACAGATTGTTCAGGGGCTGGTGTGGGAAACCCACCTGGCCCCTAACCCACTCTGGCAGCAGAGGATGCCCCATGCCCCACAGCAGACCCCAAGCGGGCCAAGTCTGCAGTAGTCTTGAGTAGGGATTGAGTGCCTCGGTGGTCCGGAACCTGGGATCATTTGGGTCATTTGGTTATTGTTTATATCTGTCTACACCGAAAGACACTTGCAGGTACTTAAGTCATATCTGAGTTCTCTAGAATTGACTTTCCTATTCCAGGGGAAAGTCGCAAGCCAGAGAAGGTGGTTGAGACGCGTGAAGGAGCGGGCTGGTGGGAGGAGGAGGGACCGAGGCCTCTTCCCCTGCAGGGAGCATGAAATACCGCGGCTGCTTTGAGAAGAGTCCGGTGGCGCCTCTACAGATAGTAGGCAGGTGCCTGAAGTCCAGCAGAACGTATCCGAGAGAGCCGAAAGCGCAAGCCCACACGAATGTTCACTGAGAACTATCTACAACAGCCAGGAAGGCAGAGCCCCAATCTCTGTCCCCTGGTGAATAGCTAAGGCAGCAGCTGATGTGGCCACAGAAAGGAGCATCTTTGGCAGTGAAAAAGAATGAAATATTGGCAGGATGCATGCCACAGTGTAGATCAAACTGGAAAACCTGGGGCAGAAGGCAGGCACACGGGGTCCCGCACTGTTTGCATTTACGGGGAAACATGCAGAATGAGAGATCTGCAGAGGCAGGCTTCGGCTGCTTGGGGCTGAGGTGCCGCTGCCTCAGGTGCAGGCGGTTCTGCTCTGATGAGGATGGTGCTGGTGGCAGCTGGACAGCTCCAAGTACACCGGAAATCACTGACGTATATGCTCGACATAGGTGAACTGCATGGTGTGTGAGCAGAATCTCAAAACATTTGTGATATAAACAAAACAAACCAAAACTCCTGTGGGTGTCAGAGCCGAGAGGACAAACCACCTCTTGCTGGCCATGCCAGGCTGGCTTTGCCCCTGTCTGGAAGGTGATGCTGTCGAGGAAATGTGTGAGCTGGAGCCGGAGCCCGTGGCCCAGCTTCTGCTCTGTCCCGCCAAGGCAGCCTGAGCCCCGGAGGCCTCTGTGGGCCCCGACAGAGGAGGCCAGAGTTCCCGCAGGAGGCCAGGGCTGGGCAGCTCCCTGTGCGCTCCCAAAGGGCACCTGCTATAGTACTCGTTCAGGGCCTCCACACCCAGGACAGCCAACCCCAGAGCGGGTGTGTGTGTATGTGTGTGTGTGTGTGTGTGTGTGTGTGTGTGTGTGTGTGTAGCTCAGGGTAGGGGAGTACTCAGCACAGCTTGCTTAGCATACCCATTTGCCCCTAGCCTGACAAAGCAAAGCAACAAGGCAACAACAAAAGCCCCAGAGGGCCAGAGGCAGACACAGCCTGGAAGGCCGGAGGTCTCCCGTGACAGCCTCTGATCGTCCTGGAAGTGGGAGAGGATGAGTGGGAGAGAATGCGGGGCTCCAGAACCTCCCTGGAGAGGGTTGGTTTCCAGGTACCTACCAGTGGGGCCATCCACTCAAAGAGGTTGACGCTCTCCCCATCGTTGACGTAGTAGGCCTGTCCACTCTGAGGGAGGGGGACACGAGGGGAGGGCAGTGAGACAACTGCCCCCCAGCCCAACCTCACCCCTCTGATGGCCTTAATCCCTTTATTCTCTTAAGCAGCCCCCAGGCTCAGGGACAGGTACTGTACATTCTAAGGCCATCAAACTGACAAGCTTTGTGACCCAGATTAAGTCAGTCAAGCTTTCTGTGCCTCAGTTTCTTCATCTGAGAAATGGAGAGACAACAAGGGACACGCCCTCTTGGGCAGTTCCAAGGATGGAATGTGATATATATGCGGCTGCTATTTTGGAGCCAACCCACCAGCCTTGTTGTCACTGTGAAAAGCTAACGATGCTTTAGGAAGATGCCTCCTCCTGTACCCTGCGGTCCCCGGGCCAAGAACCCTGCCGGCCAGCCAAAAGGAGGGAGGAGATTGGGGGCGGGGTCTGGGCGGCCCTGTGTGTTGGGCGGGGCTCACGGGAGACTCACGGCCACATAGCTCTTGGCTGCGGTGAGGGCCTCTGCCGCCAGCACGTGAGCCTGCACCAGATTGCACACGTGGACCCAGTTCATCCTCGTCCCACGGTCCCCGAACCGAAACATGAACAGCCTCTTCTTGATGTGGCTCTGGTGAACAGCGAGGGGCAGGACGTGCAGACTGAGGCCAGGGGCGGTGGTCGCACTGCCCGGCTCAGGGCAGGCCATGGCCTCCAGCCACCTTCCCACGCGCAACTCATCTGCAGAGCCGCCTGGCCCGTGTGTCCAGCGTGCAGCCACTCCTCACCCCTCCAGCTGTTCCCCTGTCTCAGGGGAACCCACCTAGCCACCGGGAAAGCCCAGGCCCTGCCAAGAGCCAAGAAGTGCTTCCAGGTCAGGCCCCAGGTACCATGTGACTGTGTCTCCCATTGCCACTCTCCGTGGTCACCCTGCCACAGCCACCTTCCTGTCCCTACACCTCATCTGCCAGCACACTGGTAACTCAGTCTATTGTTCCCTCCTGGGGGAGAGCGGAAGCCCCCAAGGCAGGGGTCGCCTGATGGTCCCTAACCTTCCTAAAGCCTAGCACAATCCACAGCACGCAATAAGAAGTAAATAACTATCTGTCCCATGAATAAATGGGGGCAGAGTCACTGAAGTTGACCCCCACCTCCCTGAGAGCTTGGCCAATATTTTTACAAGGTCCTGACAGAAGAGCGCCCCCCTGCGGCACACCGGAGCAGCTCTGAGCCGGTGACTCTCCATGGTCCCTGTGACCTGGTGCCGCCTAATCGGATACAGCCACAGGGTGCTGCCTGCTGCACTGCCCCAGAGCGCTGTTTCCAGCCGGTGCCCAGCTGCCTCCTCTGCCCGGCCTCTCTTCTCTGGCTCCCCAACCCTCGGGATCCATTCTGCTGGCTTCACAGGGTACCCACCACGAAGCCCCTGGCCGTCATGCCCTCCTAAGCTGGCCCATTCTCATTTGCCTCAACTCCACCTCTGTCTCCCTGGCTAGAACGTGGGAAGCAGAGGGCAGGGCCCGGAGCCCCATGTGGCCATGTCCCCAGCACCATGGTTAAGGCAAGCACATGTGAACGGAGGTGACACATTCCATATCCCTGGGGTCATAGCTCCCTTCTCCTGGCCTGCTGGGCCTAGCTGGCCCACATCAGGAGCTCTGATCCTGGAGGGGCTGAGGGGTCCACGGCTGGTGGGGGCATGGGGGAGGGGGCAATGAGATGGCTCCCTCTGCCCCTGGGGTCCCAGGGAACTCTGCCCTCAGACCAGCATGGTCCCCCAGGGATGGGGAGGGTCCAGTCGCTGTACTCATGGACCTGGCTTGTTCTGCCTCTGCCTTGCTCTTCTGGGACAACCGTACCGCGACTCGGGGCAGGTGTTTCTGCTCTTCGGGGCCATAAATCCCTGGTGGCCGGAGGACACAGGTGCGTAGAGTTCCTCCTCCTAGGACACAAGGGAGTGGTCAGGATTGGTGGGTGGGGTGGGGGCCATGGGGTACTCTCCCAGGAGTGACTCTGAGCATCACTGACCCAAGGGGACCAGTCATCAGCCCCTGCCACCAGGTGTCTCGGGCTGCCTTCCATTGGCAGCCATGTTTCCGGAAGTCTGTCTGCCAGAAGCTATACCACACCCTACTCCTGTAAGTTCCCTTTTCCCAAGAAACAAGCCAGGGCTAGGGTCCCCACATCACAACAGGATACCCAGACTGCCCCATCCCTCAGTCACTCTACAGCGAGGCCCGATGGAGCGGGTGCAACTGTGCCCCCAGTATATTCATATTCTAGAACCTGTGAGCATTGCCCTTATCACATGGCTGCATTAAGAATCTCGAGCTGAGTTCAACCAGCTGGGCCTCACGTCCAGTGACCAGTGTCCTTAGAACAGACTCACAGACGAGACAGAGGGGGAGAGGCCACCTGAAGACAGGCAGGGAGCGCAGGTCTGCAGGCCGAGCAGAAGCTGGAAGAGAGGAGGAGGACCCCGCCTCAGCCTTCAGAGGACCCCACCCCAGCCTTGGGAGGAAAGCAGCCGTGCTCATGTCCGGGTCAGGCTCTGGCTCCAGGGGGAGAGAGAAGAAATCTCACTTGTTTCAAGCAGGGCATTTGTGACAGCCGCAGGACACACACACTCAGAGACGAGCACAGCCATGTGGACTTGGGAGGTCTCTTTCAGGACCCAAGTTAGAGGGACTGTGCCAGGGACCAGCGTGGGTCACCGGGAGTAGCCATCACCCCGGATGACTCGCTGGACTCCTGGAAAGTGGGTATCGGGTGAGCAGCTCTGTAAACAGCCTACAGCTAAGTTTAAATTCTAGGTCTCTGGAGCATGGTGGCTGGAGATCGGGTTGCAGCGGACTGTGGCTGGTGAGGCCCAAGGCAGCCACGTCACAGAGGGGCCGGGCCCAGGGTATCCATGACTGTCCTGACCATGGAAAGCTGGGGATTAGGTGTCGAGCTGCGCACTGGTCTGGCCTGGCTGGGGAGGCTCTGGGCAGAGAGGGAATTCAACTGCACAACGTCAGACTCTGGAAATACACAGCTGCATGCTCCCATCTGGACCAAGGGTCGAGGCCTGGCTGGCCCAGGGTGATGCGGAGGGTAGGAGCCCAGGCCCAGGGACCTGCCGCTCCAGGCCAGGAGCACAGCACAGTGGCTGAGGCCTGTGCGCGCTCTGGGGTTAGGCTCCCTGGGGTCCCAGTCCCACCTCTGCCACTGAACCTGTGTGACCTTGAGTTAAGGCCATCAGGCTCAGGGCTTGCGTCCTGCACCTGCAGCCAGGTCATGTCATTTCAGCATCCCTCCTCTCCAGGGTCATTGGCTGCCAAAGTTGGACAGTTTTGGTAATGAAGGAAAACCCCATTTGTCCCTTTATGTTTGCTTCCTGGATTCCAGAAAGCTGGGGGTGATCATTTAGATAAGAAGGAATTTATCTGGGAGGACTTAGCCCTGAGGTCAGAGGTCAGGGACACTTAGGGCGCTTCCTCCTGGGAAGCTGTGGAGCATGGAGGTCTTTTGCATAAGATTAGCAGCAGAATTGGGCCTGGCTTGGAGGAGCCCTCAGTCAGTGTGGCTTACTCCTCTGTAATGACAATGGATAGTGCAGGGAAGCAGTGGAGGCCTTTTTTTCAGGACTGTTATTAAAGGTTAAGCTTTAAGGCCCCTTCCAAAGAGTTGCAGCTCTGTCCACATTCAGACTGTTCTGTTCTTTACTTAAGGGGGACTCTAAAACTGGACCCACTCTCTTGAGACAGAAGAGAGGCCTGGCATAGGTTAGCTTCAGTCTCTTCCCATTAACCCTGAAGAACCTCAAAGCAGAGACCCTGCCTGTGGGCTGTAGCCCTGGCAGGTGAGAAACTTAGTCTTGCATGTGTCCCCTGCCCACAGTGGGGACGGCTAAGGGTCCAGGAGTTGTCCTGAGGAGGAAGTTGGGCCTCAGATGCTTGTTGGCTAAAAGCTACAATCTCCAGACACTTGGAGGAGGGAGGAGGGGGCAGGAAGGTGTGTTGTGAGAAGGGCACATGATACCTGGGAGAGGGGTCCCGTTCGCCATCAGGGTCAGCTGGTCGGCGATGGCTTTGGTGCGGGAGTAGTGGTCCATGTGCTACCAGGGGACAGGAGAACAGAGCCACCCGCTGGGATCCTCAGTGTTGGGATCCGCGGCACTGGCCCATCCTAGCCTGGCCCTGGGCGACAGCTCCCCCTAGGACCCTGTGCACGCGGATTCCGAGGACTTCGGCTTCAATACTGCTGAGTCACCATCCCACAGTCCTACTCTCCCCCTGGGTGGAACAGGGTGTCTCCTTCTACGGTCACAGCAGCAGAGGGGCCACTGGGATCCAACAGGAAGGTGACAGGGCACGTAGACTCAGGAGGCTCTGGGCAGCCGCCCGTGCCTGTCCCTTGGAGCTGATGCTGGGCGTCTCCCCACAGTGTTTGAACACCAGGTCCCTCACCCCCTGCTCCCCACAACTTGTCAGGCAGTTTGCCCCAGTGATGCTCTCTGGAGCTTTGGAGGTGAAGCAACTTGCTCAGGTCAGCCAGGTCAAAAGAGGCAACAGCACTTGGGAGGCTGAGGCAGGAGGATTGGTGCGAGTTCAAGACCAGCCTGGGCTACAAAAGTGAGCTCAAGGCCAGCCTGCACTGCATAACGAGACCCTATCTCAAAAAGACCAAAAAAAAAAGGGGGGGTGCAGGCAGGGATTCAGGCCAGAGCTCCTCCAACCACAAGATGAAACAGAGGTAGGCTGCGTCCCACGGCTGGGGGCTTCCGTGGGGGACTCCCTCCACACCCCGCCCTCTGGGGTGTGCCCAGGAACCCCTGGGCCTCAGGTACCTTGTCCAGTGGGAAGTATGGCACGGAGTCCTCATCACCCTGCTCTATGGGCTTCCCGCCAAATGCCACATTGACGGTGCTGGTGTAGACAAGCCGTGGAACCCGCCGGCGTATGCAGGCTGCAGGGGCAGCGCCCAGGGCCACAGGCATGCACAGAGACATGCACAAGGACCGAGTGTGAGCAGAAGTTGGCCAAGGAGGCACGAACCCCCTCAGTGCTCAACACACACCCCAGGCCTGATGTACCCGGAATCAAGAGCTGCAGGGGGGATGCACCCCTTAACTCGGGTGTGGGCTAAGCCCTGGTCCCACGGACCCCTGGACACCAGGCCTGCTCCTTCTTCCTTTCCAGTGTGGCTTTGGTCCCTGAGCCACCCTTCAGGGACAGATCAGAAGAAAGCCTCACGCAGCGGGGACAGAGGAAACAGGCAGTGCAAGATGAGGGAGGAAGGCAGCGCAAAGCCGTGGGACGCCAAAGGGCCTGCTTTCCACGCGTGCGCACGGCAGACGCTGTCCTTCCTGTCTCTCCGAGCCCTGAACACCCACTCCCCTCCCTGCCTTCCCTCACCCCAGCAGGCCCCAGGCAGCTCCACACACAGGAGAGACGCTCCCCCCGGAGGTCCTTGGCAGGGCAGGCATGCCAACCAGGAGGGTTCCACCTTTGTCCCCCGACAGAAGCTGGGCCTGTGGCCGTGAGGGAGAGGAGGAGGAAGCACACAGCCAGTCCCACTCAGGCCACGCAGAGCACCTACCATCGATCACTAGCTTGGTGCCTCCAACATTTATAGACTCAATCTGCTCTTTTTGCATCTAGAAGACAAGAGGAAATGGGAGGTCACCATGCTGTCTCTTGCCTTGTTGCAAGGCCAGAGGCCAGGCACAGGGGAGGGCAGGGCCAGGCAGGGGGCTGGGAGGATGTCCAGCTCAGAGGCAGAGATCCCAGTCTGCTGTGGTGCCCTCAGCTGCCCCTGGGTGGGTGAGAAGATTGAACAGGGTGCCTGGGGTACTTGGGCCAGGGCTCCGCACAGGGTGGGACACAAAACATGTGGAACTGTTCTTGAAGTCTCAGTTTCCTTCATCTTGTAAGAGACACAGGGAAGTTGGGGCCCCCTGGTGTGGGGCCAAGGGTCTACAGCCTGGCGTGGGGACCAAGGGTCTGCAGCGGTGGCCTCCATGTGCAAGGACAGTGCAGGGCATCCCAAGCCCAGTCTCACTTGGTCCTTCCAACACCACGAGGAGGGGGCTGCTCATTTTTTCAGTCCTGGAGATCGAGCTCAGGGCCTTCTCTCTGAGCTATCCCCAGACCTTTTTATCTTATTTTTTATTTTAAGACAAGGTCTTTTTTTGTCACTGGGGATTGAACTCAGGACCTTGTGCCTGCCAGGCAGGTGCTTATGCTGCTGGGCTATGGTCCTGGCCCTTAAGACAGGGTCTTGCTAAGTCACTGAATGGCTCAGTCTAGCTCAGCTTCCCAAGGTGCTAGGATTACAGGTGTGTGCAGCCAAGCCTGGCTTTATGTTTACTTTTAAAAATATATTGTTGGGCCGGCGAGATGGTTCAGTGGTCTAAAGCGCCTGCTTAGGAGGGCTCAGGCAACTACGGGGACTGCAGTTCGATCCCCGGCACCACATGCTGCGCCAGCGCCACCACCAGGGCAGGCTGAGCCAGCCACAAAATGAATAAATAAAGAAACAAACAAACACAACAAGCAAACAAATAAATAAATAAATAAAAATTTAAAAAAAATATATATATATTGTCATTGTAGTGTTTTTGTTTAATAGGTAATAGGACTGTGGGTTAAAAATAATTCAAAGAGGACTGGGGAGATAGCTCTGCAGTCTAAGTTCCCGCCTGACAAGCACAAGGACCTGGGTTTGATCCCTGGTACCACATGCTGTGCCAGCCCCAGAACCCTGAGAGCGCTGTGCCAGCCCCCAAAACCTGGCGTAGTGGCACCGCCTGGAATCCCAGCACTGAGGAGACTGACACAGGAGGATTGCTGCGAGTCCAAGCTGCGTAGTGAGACCCTGCTGAATATATAAATAAATAGAAGATTAACAAAATAATTCAAACAACAAAAGTTATCTGGTGAAAAGGAAATTTCCCTCCCACTCCTAATTCCATCTTCTTTTCCCTAAGCAGAGATAACCACTGCTCACAGTATGATTTTAGAGATAGCACATGCTTATCGACCTCAGTACAGAGATGAGGTGTGTTCGGGGGCAGAGGGCATGCGAGGCTCATGCGAGGCCCCGTGCTCCACCTCCAGCACCAAGAAGAGAAAGGAAGGAAAGGAAGACAGACAAACCAGCATGCCGGCCTGCGTAAGTACACTACAGAAATGATCATACCTACGCTTTTCTTCAGACAAAAGCAAAACAGGATGCTAAGCACGGTTTTGTACCTCATGTGGATGCACTTGCAGTTCATTTAAATAGTCCCCAATGATGGACATTCGGATTATTTTTGGTGTTTTGTTTGTTTGTTTGTTTATCTATTTATTTGTCTTTTTGAGACAGGGTCTGGTCTCACTATGCAGTTCAGGCTGTCCTTGAGCTCACTTTTGTAGCCCAGGCTGGTCTCGAACTCACACTGATCATCCTGCCTCAGTCTCCCAAGTGCTGGGATTATAGGCATGTGCCACTACACCTGGCCTATTTTTGCTGTTTTGTTATTTAAAAATAATGGCATAAATAAATCAGTGCATCCGGGCATGGTGGTGCATGCTTGTAATCCCAGCACTTGGGAGGCTGAGGCAGTGTGCATCCAAGACCAGCCTGGGCTACAAAAGTGAGCTCAAGGCCAGTCTGAACTGCATAGCAAGACCCTGTTTCAAAAAGACAAATAAACAAATAAAGCAGTGCAATTTCTTTGTTTTACTGCCTTGTTTTATGTGTGTGGGACCAGGGATTGAACTCAGGTCCTTGTGTTTGCCAGGCAAGCACTTATTCTACTGAGCTATCTCCCCAGCCCGTTTTACTGCTTTTTTAAGGCAATCATTGGGCCATGGAGAGAGCTCAGCAGTCCAAGTGCATGCCTAGGTAAATGCAACGATCGGGGTTCAATCCCTAGCACCACATGTCCCTGGGCATGCTGAGCCAGCCACTGAGACAGGGCATGGTGGTGCATGTCTGTAATCCCACTGCTGAGGAGGCTGAAAACAGGAGGATCACTATGACTCTGAGCTGTGTAGTGAGACTCTATATCAAACACATAAAATTAAAAAATAAAGACATAAAGCAATTATTGAAGATTGAGCTCAGGACTTTGGGCTGAGCTACAACTCCAGCCAATTTTTCTATTTTTGAATTTTGAGGCACCTGAATCACCCAGGCCAGGCCC
The DNA here is from genome assembly GCA_004027915.1 of Capromys pilorides. NCBI lineage: Eukaryota > Metazoa > Chordata > Mammalia > Rodentia > Capromyidae > Capromys > Capromys pilorides. Next base: position 14,203 of record PVKN010006530.1, read on the forward strand.
CAGCTCTGGACACCCCCTACCTCCGCCTCCAGGAGCACTGTGCTCAAAGTCCTGTGCATGACACCCAGCTATCAGCAAGTCAGAGGTGAGTGGGTGTCTTTGTAGCACACAGTCACACTTCTATGAGAAGTTTGTAATTTAGGAAAGGGTTTACAGGGTGCTCAGGGTCTCACTACTACATCAGACTAGTAGTGATTTGCCTGTTTACAACCTTCTGAGAGCTGGGATGACAGGCGCACACCTCCATGTCCAGTCTCAATTGCCATCTCTGTGTGCCCTGGGGGCAGGGCCAGCACGGCAGGCCCAGGGATCGAACCCCTGGTCCCTGTGCTTGTCTGTGAGAAGTCTGTGACACAAGCAGTGATACTGTCCTCGTCTTCGAAGAGGATGAGAGGCTCTGTGTACATAACAGGCCTCAGCTATAATGGTTAGAAGGCAGCAGAACTGTGTTTGGTGCTGGGGCTGGGGAGATAGCTCCCTGGTACCGCAATAAAATAAAATTTTTAAAAAATTTAAGATAACTCAGCAGTCTAAAGTGCCTGCTTAGGCAAGCTTAGGCAACCACAGGGACCGTGATTTGATCCCCACAACCACATGTTGTGCCAGCCCTGCCCCCAGGGCAGGCTGAGCCCGCCATAGCATAAATAAAGAACTGTGTTTGGTGTGGTTGCAGATGGCGGCTAGGAGCAGCCCAAACCCTCCCTGAGGAGGAGGAGAGCAACAAGGAACCCCTGGGTCTGGTGGCTAGCGCTGTGAGCCCATGTGGACCTGGAGGGCAGAGCCTGGAGCCCCGTGTCTCCCAACTCCAGGCAGGAAGAGAGGGCCTCACCTTCTCGGCACCAGACATCCCATAGGAGGCCACATGGAAAACACAGCCTACCCCTTCCAGGGCGCGGAACAGAGCTTCTTCATCTCGGACATCAGCCTGAAGCAGGGAAGGCAGAGATGGGGAAGGAGGTCAGGGCTGAAGCAGACCTCCACAGTAGTGCTGCACCTTGCCCAGTCCTAGAAGCGGCCCCTTACCCGACTCACACAGGGCCTGTGTGAGGTCGAGAGAGACCAGGGGCGCTTTGCTGTTTTGGGCCCCTCACAAGCTCTCCAGGCCCCAGGGCTGGGCTAGCTGTCTCACATGCACGACTTCATCAGCTCTCCATAAGAGCCTTGGAGAGTAGATGGGATGCTTAGCCCTGTCTGTGGATGAGGACACCATGGCTGAGGGCCGTAGAGCCTGTGACCATGGCTGCCCAAGCGAGAGGACCAGAAGTCCGGCTCCACAGCCTGTCCTGCCCTGCACCACTTCCTTCACATAAGCCAATGTCCCTGCCTGTCACCTCCAGTCTCTGCACCTGGATGAACTCCATCCCCGGGGACAGTTCCCACTGGGGTCTGCGGAGGTCGAGCAGGATGACAGATGTGCCACTCTGGGCCAGGCTGGATCCCAGACTAAAGCCCAGGTAGCCTCCTCCTCCTGTCACCAGAACCTTCTGCCTGGGGGTCTGCGCAGGCTTGGCTTCGTTCTTCTGCTGTGGTGCTGGTGCTGGTGCTGGTGCTGGTGCTGTCAGTTCACTGGATTTAGGCCCTGAACTAGAGCCCCGCCTGGCCGCAGGTCCAACTCTTGGCCCAGGTACAGCGCCAGCCTCTGGCACAGGTGACAGGTCAGTTCCCAGGTCAGCTGTGGGTCTGTCCCCTGGTCCAGCTAGTAGAGCAGCTCTAGGACTGCGTTCTGACCTGGCTTCTGGCCCAGTAGCATCAGTCCCCGAAACAGCACTAGGTCCTGGTCCAGACCCCAGAACATCACTGGGACCTGGCCCGGGCCTTGGCACCATACCAGGCCCTGGGCCGGGCCCTGGCCTCAAGCCAGATCCTGGACCTAAGACCCCTCCCCAGGCCTGGCAGACAGGGCAGCTCTTCTCGCCCTGGCCTGCAGCTCTGCAGATCTCCGGGGAGGGGCCTGAGGGGTTGGGCTTCATCCTCTACAGGGCCATGCAGACCAGAAATGGTGCACCTGTGGAGAAAGATGGAGGAGAGAATGCTTTAAGGTGTCTTAAGCCATGGAGATTATCAAACTCCTGGAATTGAAAGGAATTCCTGGTGGAAATTAGAGACCCACCAAACGCCCAGTGCACTTGACCCTTTTGGGACCTCAAGAGCAATCCAGGTGTGGAGGGGCACACCTGTAATCGCAGTGCTCTGGGAAGCTGAGGCAGGAGGAGCACAAGTTAAGACGGGTCTTGCTAAATCACGAAGTGCCCAAGCTGAGTCCAAACTGACAATCTTCCTATCTCCAATTCAAAACGCTGGTTGACAGGTGTGCACCACCATCCCAGGCCGCGAGGTCCTTCAAAGTGTCACTGCCCTGCTAGATCCACAGCTGTGAGATGCGCCCCGTTGCCCTGCTGTCCTTTACCTCGCGGGGTCTCCAGCGACGCGAAGAACCTTGCAGAGGAGGCCGCAAGCCCCACAGAGTTGGGCTGGCCGCGGTGCGCTCAGCACCTAGGACAGTGCCTGGGTCGCCCCGGCTGCTGAATGAAAGAAATCCCTGGTACTCGCCCGGTGTCGGGAGCTCAGGGCCAACCCCGAGATGGCTGCACTCCGCCTTCCTGCAGTCCCCAGGGTGGTAGACACTAACGTTCCCATCGCCCAGAGGAGGAAACCGAGGCACAGAAAACGTTAGGGAGCTGCGACCGGAGTTCCCATAACAGCCCAGCCGGGATCCAGGGCGGCGGGAGCCCCAGTGCGGGATATGCAGAGGACCTGGAGGGTTCGGATCGTGGGGTCCTGGAGTCCCTACGCCTTCTCCCCCGACCGCACCCGCCTGGCTGCGCCTACCTGGCCCGGGCTCCCGCGACCTGCTCCTCTTGGCGCGGCGCGGTGTCCCCGCCGATCGGCCGGGCCGTGGCCACCCAGGTCCAGGTGAGGCGGGGCTGGGTCGGAACCGCCCACCTCCTGTCCCTCCCCGCAGCCCCACAGTCCCGCGGGCGGTGTCTGAGCCCGGAGCCGCTTGCTCCCCGCCCACCGCCGCGCCTCCCGCTCATCCTCTGCTTCGTGGGCCTCCCGGGCTTCTTCCGCGGCTTCTTCCTTTTTCCTTTTCCGTCCGCTCATTACTCCACAGACCCCTCCACCTCTGCCTCCGTCCGCTTTTCCACGCAGTTGTACTGGTCTTCGTGTCCTCTGCCTATCTGCTCGTTCTGCTGTCCGTCCTTGCAGCGGTCAGTCCAAACTTTCACCGGCCTCAGCCCTCCGTCCTTGCACCCGTCCTTCCTCCTCTGCGCTCCCGTCCCATCTCCCGCGCCTCTGCCTCCACCTGTCCAGCCTAGCATCCGCCTGCTCCTCCAGTTACTCCCTGACTTTCTTTCCCCTTCCTCCCACCAGCTGCGCTGCCTGGCACGCTTCTGCCCAGCTGTGTCCGTCCACTCGCCAGTTCCATCGTTCCATCATTCCCCTTTTGATGTGTGGTTCTCTAGTCCTGGCCTTTCCCTGAGCCGGGGACCCCTTGGATCCCCCTCCCTGGAAGACGAATACGTAAAGGGCAGTAGCAGAGGGTAGGCGCAGAGCACAGAGCCCGGGAACAGGAGCCCCTTCACTGTGCTGGAAGAGGGGGCCCCCCCAAAGGAAAACAGCCACGTGAACGCGGGCGGGCGTAGGTGTGGGGGAGCAAGGAGGCCCTTTGCTGGCTTCTGCTGTGTGCCTTCAGTCCTCAGGTTCGGTTTTAGCCCTCTTTTAGAGACCAGGAAACAAGTTCCCAAAGGGGCTCAGCAAGGAGAGGGCACAGGGTCGCGGCCGGTTGGCAGTCTAGGTTTTGCCGCCTTCTCACTGTCTCTTTACACAAAGCATAAACTGGAATGGGGTCTACGTCACAGCACGATGTTGTGTGTGGTTTATGGGCCAAATGCAGAATGCAGTGCCTGTCCTGTTGGTGCAATTGTCATTATCTGAGAGACGGGGATTTGCACTCTGCTTCCCCACTGTTCACACCTGGCCCTCTGGTCCACCCTTCCACTCACGAAGACCAGCCTTTTCTTCTTCCACAACTACGACCAAAGAAGTTTTATTCCCCGGTACCTGCTGCTGGTGTTGTCTGCAAGGAGAAGCATCACTCACAACACAACTGGCATGGGCTGAATCTTGGCCCCCACAAAGCGCATGTGTGGAAGTCCTGACCACGTATTGCAGAATGTAATCTTATTAGAGTTGGAAGCACTGCAGGTGCAGTTAAGAATGAACCATGGTGCAGCAGGGTGGGTGCCTCCCCCAGTGTTGCTGGTATCATAGTAAAGGGGAAACAGGCACAGACAGGCACACGGGGAAAGCTCCCTGCAAAGATTGGCATCTGTGCTGCAGCAAACGCTGAAACTGTCAGCAATGAGAGGCCTGGTACAGCCTTCCTGGTGCCTCCAGGGCAGCATGGATTTGCTGGCACCTGGATCTTGCGCTTCAGCTTCAGGACCAGGGGACACACATGTCTATTCTTTCAGCCGCCTGGTCAGTGGGACCTGGTTGTGGATGACACCAACACAAGTGCCACAGCACAGCGACTGTTCAAGATGCCCTGACTAAGATTTGCTGTGGCAGAGGCTGTGGTCGCTGCACTCTCACCCGGCCTGGCACCGAGCTGGCCAGAGCAGAGCTTGTCAAGCCTTTGTAAACTGAGTGCTTTTACATAACCAATTTTTAAATTGATACCATTTTTCATTCACTTTGTTGATGTTAGTCCATTTTGTTGCTGTAATGAAATACACCTGAAACTGAGTAACTCCATGAAGAAGTTTATTGAGGCTCAGCATTTTGGATGTGCAAGGTCAAAGGCCACATCTGATAGAGCCAGAGTTCCAAGGTGACCCGGGGCATCATGGGAGAAGAGGCGGAGCTCACAGGTGAGTCAGTAGTGCAGGTTCTGCCCTGGAGACCTTGGCTAATCCTCATCTCCTCCAAAACTGAAGTGGGGTTAATTGTCCACCCTCTGATACCTCACAGCAGGGATCAAATTTCACATCAATCACCCAAAGATGTGTGACATTTCCAGTCCCCAGGTGGCCCCTCTGTGCCCCTCCCCCAGGGTAGCCACTGCTCTAACTTCTGACTCCAACAAGTGGTTTTGTCTGTTCTTGAATTTCATATAGGTGGAATTACGCAATATACACTTTTAGTGTCTGATTTCTTTTTCTTTTTTTTGTCTTTCTGATAGGGTGGTGAGACAAGATCTTGCTGCGCAGTTGAGGTTGGCCTTGAGTCACTGTGTAGCCCAGGCTGGTCTCAAACTCATAATGATCATCCTGCCTCAGCCTCCTGAGTGCTGGGATTACAGGTGTGTGCCACCACAACTAGCTTGTCTGGCTTCTTTTGCCTGTAACTGTTCATGAGATTGATACATCTTATTGAGCATAGTTCAGACTTTTAAAAAATTGATGTACAGTATGGCACTGCACAAACGTATTAAGATTTATTCGCCCATTCTACCACTGATGAACATTTAATAGTTTCCAATTTAGGATCGTATAAGTAAAACTACTATAAACATTCTGTATAGGTTTTTTTGTTTGTTTTGTTTGCTTGAATTGTTTTTGGTGCTAGGATTGAAACTTGGCCCTGCACAAGTTAAACTGCTGAGCTACACCGCCAACCTCACTTTTGCCAAAAATATACTCATTTATTTATTTATTTTGTGTTATGGCCCATTCAGCCTGTCCTGGGGGGTGGGGCTGGTGCAGCATGTGGTGCCAGGGATCAAACCGCGGTCCCTATGGTTGCCTAAGCTTGCCTAAACAGGTGCTTTAGACTGCTAAGCCATCTCGTCGGCTCCTGCACTCATTTGTCTTAGAGTAAAATTGCAGGGACATAGGGTAGGCATGTGTTTTACTGTAGTAGAAATTAGAAAATAGTAATTTGCTTACCCTGATACCCACTCTGGTCCACCAGCCTATGAGCAGTTCAGTTGCTCCATAGCTTGATACTGTCAGTTACCAGTCATTCTGGGGTGTGCAGTGGCAGCGTATTGTGGCTTTAGTTTGCTTTGCTGTGATAGGTTGTTGAGTACTTTTTCATGCACCTGTTCTACATTTGTGCTTGAGTTTTTTGTCCACTTAAAAAAATTTAATCTGTTACTTATTTGGTACATTTTTTTTTTTTTTTTTTTTCCCGGATTGAGCTCAGGACCTTGCACTTGCCAGGCAGGCACTTGTGCCGCTGAGCTATCTCCTGGGCCCCTTGGTCTTACTATACAGCTTGGACTCATAGTTTTCCTTCTACCTCAGCCTCCCCAGCGCTGGGATTATAGGCAAGCACCACCATGGGATATGGTATCAGGGATTGAACCTGGGTCCTTGTGTCTGCCTGCCTGGCAGGCACATAGATCACTGAGCTATTTCCCCAGCCCTGTTTTTCTTTAAAGTTGAGAGATTTATACTTTCCTATTTGATTTGCTGTTATATATTCTGGATTATTTTGTCTTTTTTTTCTTTTTTGTTTTATCTCACTATGCACTTCAGGCTGGTCTTGAACTCACACTGATTCGCCTGCCTCAGCCTCCCAAGTGCTGGGATTACAGGCTTGTGCCACCATGCCTGGCTTATTCTGGATTATTTTTTTAATAAAGTTTTGTCTCACTAAAAATGTATACATACATATATCAATGTATGTATAAACACTAATGTTCAGGCAGGCACTTAGGCCGCTGAGCTATCTCCTCTAAATATAAATGTGCAAATAGTCAACATTGGGCTGGAGATGTAGTTCAGGGGCAGAGCACTTGCCTAGCATGTGTGAGGCCCTGGGTCCAATCCTTAGTACCTCCAAAAAACAACAACCACCACCATCAAAAAGCAAAACAAGACAACAAAGTCACTTTGATCCTATTTATGGACATAAAATGACCGCAGATGACACAATGTGTGCCGCATTCGTTTCGTGTCTACACAGTGGAGCCGAGCTCAGAAGATTTCACAGAGCTGGGCAGAGCATCTGCTCTGGCCTGGGCTCTGAAGCGGGCTTCTCAGTTCAGTTTGGCTGAGCAGGGGGCAGTGTGGGGGTGGAGTGGGAGGTGGAGGGTGGGGGATGGAGGGTGGACATCGCTGGCTTCTTCTTCCCTCACCTCAGGCTGATGGGCAGTCAGCACTGGCCTATGGGTGGTGAGGAATAGAGAGAGGCCCCTCTGATTGGTTTCCAGAGTGAGACCCCACGTTCTGCAGGAAGCTGTTTACCATGTGTCATACAGCGAGTGTGGGGATCCATGGCACTTGGGGCCACAGCCTCATCCTGGGGCTGCCACAGCAAAGAAGAGTGAGACAGTGAGGCACAGGGCAGCAAGAGGCAGCAAGAGGCGTCAGGGAGGCTGCCACGGGTGCAAGGCTGGGAGGCCTCAGCTCAGCTCTGTGGGAGGCCCAGAGGACTCTTTCCCATGGAGCTAAGCTGAAGTCGCCAAGCTGACAGTCCCCAGCAGAGGGTGGCAAGGACATGCCAGGCAGGGAGCTTGGTGCAGGGCCCTGAGCAACTACCTACTGCTGGAACGTAGGTGTGTTGGGCAGGAGGGCCAGAGAGTAGGTGGACACACGGGCAGCTCCACGCACACTGCAGAGCCTGTCCTTCAGGCTCCAGTGTGTCCTGGCACCTGGAATGGTCTTCCCTGGGGAGAACCTGGGGTCACAGGCTTCTGTGTCCTCCTGCGCCAGGGCCAAGGGGAGCTCCCTGAGTGGTCCTTTCAGGGATGGTTCCTTCTATTTAGAGGAGTCGTCATTTCTGACCCCTCTGCATAGTTACAACTGTCTATGAAACAGAAGCTGCCACCTGGCCCACAGCGGGTGTTGGCAGGTGGGGAGCCCGTCTTTTGCCTTACCTGAGAACACTCCTCTAGCAAAGAGCAGCCTGTGCTCCTGCACTGCTTTTCTTTTGGAGCTGGGATCTAGCAGGCAGAAAAGAAGGGTAGATGGCTCCCTCGAAGCCCAGATTTCTGGGTCCAGGAATGGGGAGAAGCAGGACAGAAGCTGCTGGAGCCAGGGTGCCCCAGCCAGGTGGACTTGACTGATGGGGCCCAGGGCCCAGGTGGGCTGGTGCATGGGCAGGTGTGAGGGCCACCTGAGATCATACCTGAACACCTGGGCTCGTGCTAGGGACCTCCTGGCCTTGGTGATCTCCTGTGCTAGTGTCCTCAAGTCGTCCCCTTCAAACTGTGGCAGTGGGGGATCCTGGGAAAGGGGAAGTGAGTATGAAGTTGGATCCATTACATGACCAGATGGGATCCGAAAACCCCAAATCTCACAAGTTTAGGGTAAGTTACATGCAGCCTCTGGTGAGGGCAGGAAATCCCACCGCCTTTGTTTACATGTCTCTGGGGGTGAGCGGCTTAGGCGGTTGTTTTGTGTATAGGACCCTTGGAACCAGACGCCCAGGCTCAGCATGGGAGGCGGGCAGCCGCAAACACACCTGGTCTCTGGACCTCAGTGAAGCTGGCACCTCTCTAGGCCAACAGGATGGCACACACTCCTTATACCACTGCTAGCCACTCAGTAAAAATGTCCTTACCTCTTCATTTCTCCTAGTAGAGGATCACAGGAAGGCTTTAAAAAGTGCCAGCTACTCAGACTCCAGCCCCTAGCCTCACTTTTAAATTTTTGTGGTACTAGGGATTGCACTCAGGACCTTCACACTGAGCTACGTCTTCAACCCTTTAAAAAATACTATTCTAAACTTTGAGCTGGGTGCTGGCGAGATGGTTCAGTGGTCTACAGCACCTGCTTAGGAAAGCTCAGGCAACTGCAGGGACTGTGGTTCGATCCCTGGCACTACATGCTATGCCAGCCCCACCACCAGGGCAGGCTAAGCCAGCAATAAAATAAATAAAGAAACAAGCAAACAAACAAACAAGCAAGCAAACAAATAAATAAAATAAAATAAAAATTTAAAAAATAAATAAATAATAAATTTTGAGCTAGGAGCTGGCTAAGTGGCTAAATATCCCAGGCTTGGCTCAAACTTGTAATCATCCTACTCAGCACTGGAATTAGAGGTGTGCACCACCATGCCCAGCTGACCATGGCTAGCTTGCTTTTCTCTCTTTGCTTTGTTTTGTTTTGCTTTTCTCTCTTGTTTCTTTTCTCTTCTTTTTTTTCTTTCTTTCTTCCTTTCTTTCCTCCCTTCCTTCCCTTTCTTTCTTTCTTTTCGTCCTTGCTTCTTTCCTTTCTTTCACTATACAGTTCAGTCTCCCCTCAGACTCACCACAATCCTCCTGCCTCAGCCTCCCAAGTGCCTGGATTACAACAGGCATTTGCCACTATGCTTGGCTGTGAGCCTAGCTGTAAACAGGTACATTCTCTCAATTGAATTCTAATAAATAAGTGAAGCTGTCCCCTCTCCCCAGAAGAAATATTCCCATTCTGAAGACAAACAAACAAACCCAAAAAACAAAAAACTCAAAAATCCACAGTCGTAGGTTTGGTAAGGTCTGAGAGGTGCATAACACTGTCAGCTGTCTTCCTGTGTCATAAGGATTCTTGTGTGAATTTTGGTCACTTTTGTCAGCTTGTTCTACCCTCAGTAATATTTGTCACAGCTGTCCCTAGAAGCCACCTGAACAACGGGCTCGTATTAGGCTACACAGACTTCAATAACCACGCTGTGTCCTATAAAAAGCAATCTAGGCTTCTGATTCCTTGATCATTTGCCCCAGCAATGTTATCAGCAACAACACGCCACGGCTGGAGAGGTTTCGGCGTATGCACTATTTTTTCTATCAAGTTGGAAGATCAGTGGAACCTCCAACTTCGCAGGACTTACGAGCTGGCGGATGACCTAGAACTTCACTGGATCCGTTGTTTACCAGACGACTTGATATCTGAGTGTCAATTAGCTGAAGGCCGGAGGGCAGGCCACAGGGGGTGGAGCGCAGAGGTCACGAGCCTGGTGTCTTGGTACTAGCTTTGCCCCGCCTCAGAGCTGAAGTGTATCTCTCGACCTCTCTGAACCTAACGACACATCTAAGAGAGGCTATTTGTGCCCAGCAGGATTACAACTTAGTGTGTCTATAGAAAGCGAAGTACTTGCACATAGTAAATGCTCAACCAGTGTAAGCTGGTCTGTTACTAATAATACCCCAAAACCTGCTTCTTTCCCAACACAGAGAGGAGTCGGCACCCAAGGAGAGCACCTGGGAGCACATGCTTTTTGTAACATTTGTGTTACAAGAAAAGCAGCTCTCAGAAAGAAATCCACTCATGTGAACGGTGCTTAGAGCCAAACCCCTTATCCAGCCACCCCCCACGACCACACCACACGACTTACCCCCTCATCGACAAAGCCCCTGCTGAGCAGGCCATGGATCCTGTGGAACATGTCCTCACTGACCGGGCAGTGGAAGCGGCCGCCAGTGAGGGAAGCCAGCGCCTTCAGGAACTCCAGTGCTGCCCTAGAGGAGAAGCAGAGCTGGGGCTCATCGGGGTGGGGTGAGCGCTGGGCCTGTGGAGAACCCGAGTCTACAGGGCTAAGGGCTCAGTGGTGGCCTTCTACACCACTGGGACTGTTGCTTCATTCACTATGTCACTGTTGCTGTGTGGCCCCGGCCCTCAGAAGACACGGCCAACACAAGCTGCTCCTTTACCGGTCCTTGTCCTGTGCTATGTGGGTCATGCCTGAGCTTGCAACTTAGACAGAGAGAGAGACTGTGTGCCCAAGTAACAGCTTTGCCAATAAAGAGTTTTGTTGTGCTTGGGTGCCAGGGATCAACCTAGAGCCTTCCACGCGCTGAGCACATGCTGTGCGGCCACGCCAAATCCTCAGCACGTACGGGCTTTCTGGGCTCCTTGCTTTGGCTGAAGAAGCTGAGTCTTACCTAAGGCACGCTCTTCCGTAGTGTCTGCTGGTACAGATGATGGTACTGTGTCAGTCTGTGATGTGCTCCCCTCTAGACACACCCAGAGGTGAATGTGCCCGTTTCCTCCCTGACTGGCCACAACTGTGTTCCCAAGAAAGGTCGGGAGGGAGCTGGTGACCCGACTGTGAGCCAGGCCGCATTCACAGCAGAGTGGGCTGGGCGTGGGTCCGCTTGGGGCAGGAAGGGGCGCCTTTGCTTGTTGTGTGCACGACCCAAACCCTCCACGACAATTTCCTGTTTCCTGACTTACAGGACAAGGGCCTAGGCCAGACCAGCATCTAGGGGAGGTGAGAAGTTCAGACCCCTCGCTCCGGGGAGGTAGCCAGGGGAGGAGCCAACTGGCCCCTCGCCACTCACCTGTCTGTGCAGCTCAGGGAGACAGTGTGCACCCTCACGTCCCTGTCCTCTCGGAGTCTTCGGACTGCATCAAGGACGAGGCGGCAGCTTGTGTCGGGCTTCCCGTCGGTCAGCAGGTATAACCCTTGCACGTCGTGAAAACTGAAAGCTTTCTGGGAGGGCCCAGGGTGTGGTCAGCCTCGGGAGAGGACTCACCAGGAAGGGGTGACGGGGTCCCTGACGTCTCTGAGGAAAAACGTGTCTGACTGGGCACTACAGACCAGGTACTGAGCTCAGATCAGGGAAGTTGCCGAGGTTTGGGGGTGAGAGTACAGCCTGTTACCTTGCTGAGTAACCCCAAGTAAATCACTTAACCTCCTCAGCCTCTGGCTTCACTCACACTCATAGTGATCTTCCTGTCTTCGCCTCCCCCCCCCCCCCAGCTCTGGGATGACAGATGTGTGCCACCACCCCTGGCCAGCATGCCATTCAGTACCAGGGATCGAACCTGGGGCCTTGTGCTTGCCAGGCAGGCACTTGGACTGCCAAACTATCTTCCCGGGCCCCTCTATCTTCATGTTAAAGTGAAAACAGGAGCCCTTCCTCACTGGCTTGTTGGGAAGGTGAGAAACATTTTGTAAGTCATGCAACACCAGGGTAGGGCATGGCGTTTTTCCTACTCTTCAGGGTTCACTTGCCGACAACGCTTGCAAGATTGAGGTGCCCCCGTGGGCTCGTAGGTGTGTCACCCACTGCATGGCTTCATGACAGGCTATATCTGAGGTCTCCACCAGGGTGTCCTGCCATGGCTGTGGGCTGTCTGAAAAGCTGAGCAGGTTAAAGCTGGGGAGGAGAGAAAAGGCATGACAGAGGGGAGAGAGCAGGTGGTCAGAGCCGCCTGCGCTGAGCTCTGTTGGGGTTACCGGCTGAGGACGCTTCACTGCATGGAGCGAGGGGCACGGGACAGGGCTGAACACCCCTGAGACAGACATGGATGTAACCTCAAGCCCTGCCACTGACTGCGTATGTGGTCTTGGGCAAGACATTTGGCCTCTCTAAGGACAGAGGAAGTCATGTATATAAAGTGCCCGCCACACACGACATCCCCAGTGTTTGCTTCTCCTAACGTAAAGGCAAGAACAAGGTTCCGCCTCAAGCTAGTACCTGTTGCTCTCCTCTTTCTGGTAGAAAGAACTACTTCCTACACTTACAAATGTCAGCTTTAGGTCAGGCATGGTGGCGCACACCTGTAATCCCAGCCTCTGGAAAGCCAAGGGCAATCTGGAACCTCTCCTGGGCAATCTAGCAACTTAGTGAGAAGGTGTCCAAAAAACTAGAATGCAGCTCAGTGCAAAAGGCCCCAGGTTCAATCCTCAGTCTCACAGAAAAAGTCAGTTTTGAGGTCTGGGAGTATAGGTCGGCTGCAAGGCATTTTCCTAGCAGGAGAGCGGTTCTGGGTCTGATCTCCAGGACTGGGGAAAAGTCCACTTGAAAAGCACAATTCAAGGCCACATGGTGGTCTTGCTGCGCCTCTAACTGTCTCGGGGCTCGAAGCAGAATTCTAAAAATCATTCATTTTTCTGTTGCATCCCAGCAGATCACAGTGGTCCCCTACGCAGTGCTACTCAGAAGAGCGTTTCAGAAACTTCCAGGCTGGCTGAACTGCGGGGAAGACACATGCTTGGCCAGAGGAACCCCAGAAGCTGTCCCACACCCGCCCTGACTACGCCAAGCCCAGCTGGGTCGCCCACCTGTCACAGTGCTGCCGCAGCTGCTCCCAGATCAGCTGCATCGTCTCCGCCTTCACCTGCTGCAGGTAGGGGCCAGCAGACCCGGACGTGTCCAGCAAGATGCACACTTTGCTCTCCAAGACGGCACCGAAGAGCCGGCGACTCCCTGCTCCAAGGGAACAGAGTAGTGTCCAGGCTCTGCTCCACTGGGGCAGCAGAAGTGACAAGCTGCTCCTCGGGAGAAGCGGGGCTGCCAGGGGCCTCCCAGCGCCAGGGGACGATCTCTCCAGTGCTTCCACTGAGGAGGGCTGAAGGGAAGCCAGCTGGAAGCGGGTGGGGGCTCTGTGAGGGCTTCCCTTCTGCCTTCACCACCAGTGGGGACAGAGCAAGCTCAGCCTTTGTGACCATGGAATCCGGCTCTGCCTACCCCTCTGTTTCCTTCATGGCTACTCTTCCCCAGATGCCTTATTTTTTCTAGTACTGAGGACAAAACACAGCACATTTACATGGGGCTATATTCCCAGAGCTTTATTTTTTAATTTTGAGGTAGTGTCTCGTTAAGTCAGTATGCTACCCAAGCTAAGCTTGAGTATGCGACCCTCCTGCCTCAGTCTCCCAAGCTGCAGGGTCTCAGGTGCTGTGCCAGCGTGCCTGGCTTGCAGCTGCCTCACTCTCCACCTGGGACACAGGCACCCATGCCTCCCCTCCCCTTCTTGAGACTTTCTCTCCAAGGGGAAGCCCTGGAAATATTCCCAAGCACTGACTCGAATGCTGTCCTCTTAGCTAAACTCTTCTAATGGCTTTGGTCCAAGCTAGGGCCACACCTCAGACTTCGCCCTGGGCTCACTCGGCCCATGCTGGCCCCTTCCTTGTAGTCTGTCCCCAGCAGCCAGCTGGGTTCAGCACCCCAGGCCAAGGTCATCTCTTGCTTTCCCAGTTAGCAGCTGTGCAATCTCCAGAGGTCTGCTCTGGCAGCATCACCCTCCCTGGGAAGACCTGACTTTCCTGCCCAGGCCAGTGCCCCTGGGAGCACCACGCTCCTCGCCTCACACTTGAGACATGTGACCTATTGGGAGTCTTTGCTTAACATCTGTCTCCTCCTAGACCGAATTCTCCCTGAGCTCAGTGATCGTGGTGGGTCTGGTTGTTCACCCTTCTCTGGTGCCAGAGAGGAGTGGAGAGGAGAGAAGAAGGGAGAGGGG